>PVJX010001362.1:0-166553 GCA_004027295.1 Dolichotis patagonum
TTGAGGCAGAGTCTGACTATGTAGTGCAGACTGGTTTTTCACTCATTTTTCGTCTAGGTTGGCCTCAAACTTATAGCAATCTTCCTGCCTCAGCCAGTGCTGAGAACTAAAATGCTGAGAACTAAAAAAGGTCTTTAAAATAGCTACTCAGTAAATCTGGTTTGAATTTTATTTAAAAATGCTGAGAACTACAAAAGGTCTTTAAAATAGCTATTTTAAACAACCTCAAATAGGTAAAGTACATGATAGGAATGAAAGAAAATACTGAAAATAATGTCATCCCAACTAAAAAATATAAAGAGATAAAAGTTATAAAAAGCAATCAGACAAATTCTAGAATGAAAAAAACATACATTAACTTAAATGAAAATTTCACTTGATGATTTGGCAGCCAATTTGAATAGGTAACAAAGAAAACTGACATATTTGATAACAGTTAATTGAGAATCAGAAACAAAGAAAGCTAAAACTCCTGTAGTAGATGATTAAGTGTGGCAACACATATATCATGGGAAGGGGGAGAAAAAGGAAAAACTACCATATTAACAATTAATGCCTAAATACTTGCTCTATTTGTTGAAAGATATTAATATTAACCTATAAATGTCAGCTTATGTCAAGTAGGAAAAACTAGAAGATACATGCTGAGAAATTATAGTCAATCTGCCAGAGGAAAGGACAAAGATAATTCTGATAGCAGCAATGGAAAAGTAACTCATCAGTTATAAGGGATTTCCAGTAAGACTAACAACTTACTTTTCATCAAAGACCACAGTAGCCAGGAGAAAATATGATGACATATCAATGTAATGGAAGAAAAAATTGTCAATGAAGAATTTTAAATCAAGAAAAATATTCTTAAAAATAAAGGGGAATGGGGCAGGGGCTTAGCTAAGTGGCACAAGCATCTGCCTGCTAAGCGAAAGGTTGTGAGTTTGAGTCCCGATACAAAAAAAAAAAAAAAAAAGAAAAGAAAAAAAGGAGAAATTAAGAGATTGCTAGAAGAGTAAGAAAGCTGAGGGAATTTGTTGTTAGTAGACTTGCCTTTGAAGAAATAATGAATCATTTCTGACTGAAAGGAAAGGGTATCAGACAGTAATTGAAATCCACATGAAGAAATTTAGAACAATTGCAAAAATACATAACTAGATAAGAAAATTAAGAAAAAAAGGATTGGTAACATATTTTTCATTTCCAGCACCTGGTTTTCTACATTACTTAAAGAAAATTGTTTAAAACAATAATTATAAATTTATTTAATGAACATATAGTGTATAAAAGATAATTTTTGACAGGAACATAAATTCATAGGTTGTGCAGAGCTATATATGAACAATTTTTGTACTATTTTAAATAAATCAGCATTAATTCAAACTGAATAATTATAAATTAAGATACTAATTATAATAATAAACAAATGCTAAGAAAAATAACTACAGCTTATGGCGAAATAAATTGCCTGGGATTTGAAATTATGTACTAAAAATATTTGTTCAACACAAAAGAATACAGTAATCAAGGAACTAAAAAATTAAATAGTTATGAGACATTTTAAAGGCAAACAGTAAAACAAGAGCTAAAAGTTCTTTTTAATGAACAATTATGCTATATATAAATGAATTAAAATCTCCAATTAGAGGGCAGACATGAACAGAATGGACACAAACAATTTTAAAGTAAAGATTAGAAAAGATATTTCATGTAAATCATAATAAAAATAAAGCTAATATGGCTAAATTATCATCAGAAAAAGTATACATTAAGATGTCTTATAAGAGAAAAAGACATTACATAATGAATAAATTGACAATTTGTCAAGAAGATGTTTCAATTGTAAGTACGTATACAGTTAATCACAGCACTCAAAATAACGTGAGTCAAACACAGAACTGAAGGTATCAATTAACAGCTCAACAGCAATGTTAGAAAGAGTGGCACTCTTTATTTGATACTGGAAAGTACAGCCAGATGGAAGATCCACAGAGAAATAGAAAGCTTACCTAATTTTGTAGAACAATTGCACCAAACTGGGTGTGGTGGTATATGCCAGTAATCGTAGCAATCAGGAGATTAAACAGGAGGATTTCATGAATTTGAGGTCAGCCTGGGCCACACAGTAAAGTTCAAGACTAGTACAAGTTCAAATGCATACCAAGATTCTGTCTTATCAATCCAAAAAAGTAATAATAACAATAACTATAATAACAATATATAAATAAGTGAAGCAATGAGACCTAACAGGCTTATATGCTGAACAGCAAACTGCATAACCAGAGCACATTCTTACTAAGCATCCATTCAACTTATTTTAGGATGGACCATGAGTTAAACTACAAGAAAATATTCAGCAAATTTCAAACTACTAAAATCATATAAATCTTAATCTTTTGAACTATTTTCTCACAGTGGAGAATATTAGGAATCGATAACAGAAGGAAATGTGGCATTAACGTAAGTATAACGCTATTAACAAATGAATCAAATGTGAAATCACAAGAGAAACTAACAAATACGTGATGAATGAAAGTGAAAACATAACATATTAAAACTTGTGGTATGTTTAAAAACAGTACTGAGAGGGAAATATGCAACTATAAGTATGTTACTGATAGCATAAAGAAGAAAAGCACATTATCATCTCTTAGATAAGGAGAATGCATTTGACAAAATGCAACACTGTTTCATGTTAAAATGATTGAACAAGCTAGAAATAAAAGGGAATTTCCACAAGTTTATAGAAAACATTCAGCAAATACTCAAAGTTAACACTGTACTCAATGATGAAAAACTGTTAAGATTTACTCCATTTTTATACTTCTATTCAGTATCTTACTGGGAGTTTTAATCAAAGCAATTTGATTAAAATGGCTTAAATTTGGAAAATAAGAAATACAAAATCTTTATTTAAAAATGACAAGATTTTCTATTTTGAAACCCTGAAGACTGCAAAAATATCTATTAGAGCTAATAATCAATATCAAAACTATGGTAGGACTAAAAAAATACAAAAATATGTGATATGTCTCTCTACAAGTAATGAATAATTTTAAAGTAAATTAAGAAAACAGTTCAATATGCAATGTTATTATAAGAATAGAAGTGCTTAGGAATAAATTCAACCAAAGAAATGTAAAACTTACATAAGCTACAGAATTATGACAGAAATTAAAGAAATACTATTTTAAACTAAAATTATCATGTATTCTTGCATTACAAGATAATATTAAGATGATACTACTCTCAGAATGAGATATATATTCAATCCAATAGCTATCAAAATTACAACTGTCCTTTCAGAAATGGAAATGCTAATCTGAAAGTGTAAGAGATTTGAATAGCTAAGCAACCAAATAAGATTAACAAGTTGTCAATTTCTAAACATATGACAAGCTATAATAATAAAAACAATACAGTGTTGGCATTTTTAAACATGTAAATCAATGTATTTGAGAGCCTAGAAATAAACTCATACATCTCTAGTGAATTGATTTCCGATAAGAGTCCTAAGACTATACAATAAGAAAAAACAGTCTGCTTAATATATGATGCTGGACATTTGGATATTCACGTATAAAAGAATGAAGTTGGACCTTTATCCCAACTATCTATACAGATAGAAAAAAATCAGATTTAAAAAAGGACTATTATGACTTGTCAGTTAATAAGATAGGTCCAGTCACTTAGCAAGGATCATATTAAAGTTATTTCTTTTTGACTCAATAGCTTTGTTCAGCTGGCCTCTATTATACAGACCAAGAAGGCAGGGAAGCAAAGAAATAATGCAAATAACAATTAGGCAGAGAAAAGAAGAAGAAGAAGAAGAAGAAGAAGAAGAAGAAGAAGAAGAAGAAGAAGAAGAAGAAGAAGAAGAAGGTGGTTTGTTGCCACATGGGACTGGTTACATGTAAACAGATGGAAACTTCATCAAGTTTTAAGACAATTGTACTGTTACAGGGAAAAAAATATAAATCTTAAAAAGCCCACAACTATAGAGCAATTGCATGGCCTCCAGACCTACACCAGAGGAAGGATGCTGTGGAAAATTATGTATTCACAAGGAGGGAAAATTTCACTAACCTCAGTTGAGATATGGCTTAAAAAAGCATTGGACAAGGAAGCTTCCCACTGTCTTGGTTACTTTTCTCTCATTGCTGAGACAAAATACCCAACATTCAAAATGGAGAAAGAAAAAATTTATTTAACTTACTGTGGAGGTGTCAGTCCATAATCAGCTGGCTCCAAGGTATGGTGGTGTGGCACAGGGGCAACACTTCAAGGCAGCAGCCAGAACAAAAGGGAGAGGAAAAGGATCCTCTTCTCTGCCCTTATATTGTAAGCAGGCGACCCCCACCCAAGGTGGGTGTAGCACTCTCACCACCTCTGTGCCCTCCACTTGCAAAGGCTGAGGATATTTACAAAGTAAGTACCCTGGCTTCCTGTTAAATCTCTTAAACTTCTAAACTTCTCAAATAGACACGATGTATAAACCATAACCCACTGAGAGAAAAATCAACACTTAATTCAGAACTTCTCCCACTACTGAGGCAAGAAGTCCTTACAGTGTCTGACTAGTAAGGTCTTATTATTGATATAAGCTGGCAATTGTTGTAAATCTTCAATTATTTCATTTATTAATAGGAGTTTTATTGTTTTTTCTGTCCCTATCTGATCACTGTATATTGAGTATTTGAGAATTAGCTTTCAATTCAATAAGAACCAAATGAATTTTGGACTAAATGTAGCAATTAGGCAGAGTATTATCTTCTTTGGAGAGGGGGCTAGTGTATTTGCATGTAAGAAAGAATTTGCCTTAGATATTTGGTGAACAGAGGAACAAAAAAGATAACTATGTTTCCTCTAAAGGTCTGTGCCATGTCCTCCAGATATCTGTGACTTATCCTAACCAGTGTATTAATGTTCTAACCAATGTATTGACGATTGAAAGTGTTCTATGCTACAATTGCATAAAAGGCATTAAGAGCAAAACACTCCCTTTATATCATCTCTTTTCTCATTTTTCCTGTTGGATGAAGGGCTGGGTGGAGTCCATAGCAGGGAAAAGTCATCACATAAAGGAGCCTGAATCTCTCAGTCACCATGTGGAAGAAATCGCATAACATAAACAACTGCTTTACACTTACAAGAGCAAACCAATTTCTTAAGTCATGGAACTGTGAGTTTTGTTTTATAAAATGGTATTACTCTGATCTAGAAATGTACCATTATCCCAAATATCTAGATGAGGAAACAGGCTCAGGTGGTTAAACTTTCCCAAAGGTATGGATATATCAGGGTGAACCAGAACTGAACCTCGGTGGTCTCACTCTGGGGTCCCTAATCTTGACTAGGACCATATGTTGCCTCCTAGGAAATATTAGTAACAAGGGACAATCACAGCAGGGCTGACCTCTGTCGGAAATTATTTAACATTGCAGCTGGAAGCTACACTCAAAGCAAAGGCAAAAAACAAAAGCATTCGGAAAGCTTCACCAGCTTTTGAGGAGTCATGAGTTTCCAAGAAACCATTTGGAAAACTGGAACTGAATAATAGAGCCACAATATCTCCTTCAGGAGAGAGGGCATCAAGAATCCTCTTGATACATTTAGTCTTTCATTCAACAACATCAGTGGAGGGCCCCTCACATTCTAGGGCCTGTTTTAAGAAAATAAAACAAACCTCCTCATGGAATTTAAATTCTAAATGTGGAAAGAAAAGCAGCAAACTAAATAAGTAGAATATACTGGGTGTTAAATGTCGATAAGTAATGTGGAGAACAATAACAGGAAAAGCAAGAACAGAAGTTCAAATATAATGGTTGCTTTCTGCTGCAGGCTGGATCTGACACTCTCTCTCTCTCTCTCTCTCTCTCTCTCTCTCTCCCTCCCACCCTTCCACTCTTTCCCTCTCCCTTTTCCTCTCCCTCTTTCCACTTCCCAGAATCTGAGATGAACCTCCCCCACAACATCTAAGTTGATTTTTCCTACTCATATCACTTATTTGTTTTATGTTCCTGCAAATGATTAACTTTGCAAGGTAGGATTTTGCAAGGGCTTGTCTCAGACTGCATCTCCCATCCTCCATTCTGTTGTAGTAACTGTCTTATCTGCTTCCTATCTAGACACTGCCTAGATAAGGGGCCTTCCCTTTACTGATTGTGGGATTGCTACAGGAACAATTCCCTCTGCTATTGTTCCACTTCCTGCCTCCAGCCTCAGTTCCTTCCAATTTTTTCAAGTAGTCAGACTAATAACAGAAGTATGCATTTCAGAGTCAGAGATGACTGAGTTCAAGTGCTGATTCTGTTACTTTCTGTCTATGGAATTTGGCCAATTACTTTATGACTAAGTAGCATAAAACCAATTTATTAGAGAAATATTTTGAAGTAATTGCCTACACTAAGCATTTGGCAACGTTTCTCAGATAGGATAGTTACAGGGATCAGACCAACCAAGAATTACTTTGAGCACATCCGTAAGCAACTAAACCTAACTGGAGATGCTGGTAAAAAAAAAAGAGGGGCAGCTAAATTGAGAATGAAAGAAGAAAGACATAAATTCTAAATATGAACTCAAGATGAACTAAAGAACTGAAGAATTTGGTCCTTAGGAATACATCCTTTATTACTGGTCATGAGTATGTATTTATATATTTTAATTAATATGCTTTCTACTTACTAATCTACACAAAATTGTTTCTGTGCACTCTAAATTTATTCTATAACATGAAGAATGTGGAAACACAACTGCAAGAGATACAAAAAGCACAACAATATTTTTCACAGATCCCAAAATTGGAACTCAGTGAAGCACCTAATGAGATGTTGGGAAGAGACAAAATTTATTTGAGGTTGTATATGAAATAATTGCAGCATTTTAGGCAGGGGCATGTATTGAAAGAAAGCCTGTGAGTAGGAAAGCACATACTGGGCACTCATAAGCATAGATTCAAGGCCGTGGCATTCCCTGTGCCATCACTGATGGTGACTATGGCTCTGCGGGCACTAGTGTGCCCAGCTTAGGCATGAGGAGAAGCTAGTGGAAGAGCCGGCATGTCCCTCAGCCGTGGGATCTGGTGCCTGACTTTCCACCACCTTTGGTCAGCGCAAACAGGACTCTCCCGCAAGGAGGCAACCTTGCCTGGTCTTAAATTGGTTCTCAATAAAATTACATATAACATTATCGCATGGTTGAGCAGACGGAAGCTCTCCTCTGTATTTATTAAAATAAATTAAAATGTGAGTTCTAGGTGAATGAGGTTCTTCCTCTGATTTGATACTGAGAGCTTCAGCTGAAACATTGTATCTTGGCTTTTATCAGTTTATTGTCCACACCACTTTCCTTCTGTACTTATTTCCCTATTGACATCTATAATTAACTATTTTGTCATCAATACGTATTTACATCTTTGATGTGAAATATTTTCTATTGGTCCTAACATTCCTGTTTGCCTGCTGCAAAATCTTAAAGCGTTTTGCCCATATTAATTAACTAGTGTTGACTTTGAAAACACTGAGGACCTTTAAAATTTTCTAATTAACCGTTTTTTTCTTTGCATCTGGTAGCCTCCAGTTTTATTCCAGTTAGGGTTCAAATATCTTTTTCCCTGGTGGATCAGGGCTATCTGGAAAAAAATGTCTGTTTTAATGAAAGTGATTTCGTTAATAGATTATCTTTTCTTATTGTTCATTCTAATTAGTATTCCCAGAATTTGGGAGTTTATAGCTATTCAGTTATTATTTTTCTGGAAATTTAGCACCTTTACTCCTCAAATATATTATATTTGTACAGACATGGTTTGAAAATTAAGCATATAATTGATATGCAGACATAGATACCAATCTGTTAACAGGACTTGGCCCTGAGTCATAGGGAGTGGAGGTACAAGTGAAAGGATGAACATAAGAAATTTTAATTTTAATTTCAGCACTTCATTTTTTGAACAATGAGGATGATATACTGCTATAATTATACAATTTTTACATTATTCATTTTTATGTTAATGAGGAAAAACCAGAAAAATCAAGAAGCAAATAATTAAAAACCAATAACAAAAGCAAAATGACAGCAACAACAAAAACAATGGCAATATAGGATTTCAAAACAAGATGCTCGGAATTTAAAAGTGAATGTTAAATTGCACATCATTATCCTCAAAATAATTGTTCAGGCTACTGGATATGGACATGCAAGATTGATCAAACAAAGCAGTTTCCCTTTGAGCAATTTAATTTTACTTCACTATCTCCATGGTAACTTTTGGATCTTATTTAGTCTTTCAGTGCCTTACACTAGTGAGAAAATACAGAGTTTACACATGCAAGTCTGATTTATTTCACTTATGAGTATGGTTTTTAGTTGCATCCATTTACATATGAAAACCTTGAGTTTATCACTTTTTATGGCCGCGTAGTATTCCAAGGGCATTTGGGTTGTTTCCAAGATTTAGCTATTACAAATCATTCTGCTACAAACATGGGTGCACATATATCATTGTGGCATGGTGTTTTCAGTTCTTCTGGGAAAATACCCAGTAGAGGAATAGATGGATAAAATAGAACCTTTAATGTTAGTTGTTTGGGGAATCTCCGTACTGATTTCCACAGTGGTTGTACCAGTCTACACTACCACCAACAATGGAAAAGGGTTCCTTTTCCCCACAGCCCCACCAGCATTTTCTATTGGTTAACTTACTGATGTTAGTCATTCTTTCTGGAGTGAGATGTTATCTCAGTGAAGTCTTATTTTGCATTTTTCAAATGATCAATGATGTTGAATATTTTTTCACACATTTATTTGCCATTTGTATTTATTCATCTGAAAATTATATATTCATCTCAGATGCCCATTTCTGGATTGTTTCTTTGAATTTGGGAGGCCTTATGTTTTTTAATTCTTTATACATTCTGGATAAATGATCTTCGTCTGAGTGACAGACAGCAAAAATCTTTTCCCAATATGTGTTTTCTTTTTAATATGTTGGTGATTTCTTTTGATGTGCAAAAACTTTTTAATAAGATGATATCCCGGTTATTCATTCTTTGAATTACTTCCCATGTAGCTTTATTTTTGTTCACGAGTTCTTGGCCTACTCCTGTGTCCTTGAGATTTCTACATATTTTGGCTTCTAGTAGGCTTAGTGTTTCTGTCTTAATATTTAGATCTTTATTCCATTTTTACTTTAGTTTAGTACATGGTGATAGGCGTGGGTCTAGTTTAAGTCTTCAGCATGTAGAAAACCAGTTTTTCCAACATCACTTATTAAAGATGTTATCTTTCTTCCAGTGAACATGTTTGGTCTCTTTGTCAAGGATAAGGTGGCTGGGTGTGCTTGTAGTTGGGTCTGTACATTTTCTTCTTTTCCCTTAATCCTCATGTCAGTTTTTTTGGGCTGTAACATGCTGATTTTACTATAACAGCTTTGCAATGTAATTTCAGGTCTGGGATTGTGATCCCTCTTGCCTCCCTTTGTTTCCTAGGATTTCTTTTTTTCTCTTTTTAAAATTTTATTTAAAGAGAAAACAAAATAAAACAGAAAAAAGGTCATGTCACAGTGATATATGTGTACCCATGTGTATAGCAGCTAAATCTTGGTTTGTAACAGCTAAATCTGCTGGGATTTAGCTCAGTGGCTTAAGCGCCTGCTTGGCAAGTGTGAGGTCGTGTGTTCAATCCCCAGTACCAAAAGAAAAAAAAAAGTAATAGCTAAATCTTGGAAACAACCAACCGCAGACTGGATGACAAAGACATGGTATTTTTATACAGTGGATTATTACTCAGCTATGAAAAAGATGGTCTTGAGGCTTTCATAGGTAAATGGGGAAAACTTGAGACTACCTTCATTAGAGAAATAAATAAGAATCATATTTATAGATATCACATGGTGTCTCTAGTGTAAAAAGTAATAAGAAATGT
Source organism: Dolichotis patagonum (assembly GCA_004027295.1). NCBI lineage: Eukaryota > Metazoa > Chordata > Mammalia > Rodentia > Caviidae > Dolichotis > Dolichotis patagonum. The sequence continues at coordinate 9,913 of PVJX010001362.1, forward strand.
AAGAGTAAAAATCATAGGATTTCTTTTGCTATTCTAGGTCTCTTCTGGTTCCAGATGAATTTTAAGAATTTTTTTCTCTAGATCTGGGAGATATATTAATGGTATTTTGATTGGCATTGCATTAAATCTGTATAAGAATTTTGGTAATATGGACATTTTCACATTGTTAGTTCTTTCTATTCATGAACAGGTGATATATTTCCATTTTCTGAATTTCTCTTCAATTTTTTTTTTTAGAGTACTGTAATTTTCGATGTATAAATGTTCTACTTCCTTTGTTAGATTGATTCTTAAGTATTTTTTGATGTTATTGTGAAGGGTGAAGGGTATGATTTCTCCTATTTCTCTCTCAGTGAGTTTTTGTTTATATACAGGAATGATATTGACTTTTGAGCATTGATTTTGTACTGAGCTACACTGCTGTATTTGCTTATTAGGTTGAGAAGCCTACTGGTGGAGTTTTTGGAGGTCCCCTAGGTAGAGTATCATGTGATCTAAAAATAATGATAATGTAACTTTTTCCTTTTCTCTCTCTTGTCTAATTGCTTTGCCTAAGAGTTCCAGAAGTATATTGAATAGGAATGGTAATAATGGACAACCTTGCCTTGTTCTTGATTTTGGATTGAAAGTTTCTAGTTTTTGACCATTTAGTATGATTTTGAATGTTGGTTCGTCATAGATGGCTTTTATGAGACTGAGGTAAATATCATTTATTCCAATTTTCTCTAGGCGTTTTACCATGAATAAGTGTTGGACTTTATCAAAAGATTTTTTCTGCGTCTATTGAGATGATCATATGACATTTGTATTTCACTCTGTTATTGTTGTGTATTACATTTATTGATTTGCGTATATTCAGCCATCCCTGCATTCTTAAGATGAATTCCCACTTGGTCATAGTGTATAATTTTCTTGATGATTTGCTGCATTTTGTTTACTAGTATTTGCCTGAAGATTTTTGCATCCATGTTCATTTAGAGAGATTGGCCTGTGATTTTCTTTTTTGGTTGGGTCTTTCTCTGGTTTTAATATTAAGAGTAATATTTTCCTCCCAAAATGAATTAAGGAGAATTGCTTCTCTTTTCATTAAATTAAAGAGTTTGAGGAATGTTGAAATTAAAACATTTCTAAATTTTTTGCAGAATTCTGCTGTAAATCCATGAGGACTTGAGGTTTTGTGTTGGTATTTTTTAAATTACATTTTCAATTTCATTAACTGATATTAGGTTATTAATTAGTTTTATATCTTCTTGATTCATATGTTTCTATGTATCTGTCCATTTCTTCTTTGTTTTCAATCCTGTGAGAGTAATGTTTTTCAAAGTAAGTATTGATCTTCCATATTTCCATGGGATCTTAATGATTTCACTGTTTTCATTTATTATTGCTTGAATTTGAGTATTATCTTTCCTTTTTTGATAAGGCTGGCTAGAGTTTTACCAGTTTCATTTTTTCTTTCAAAAAAACAATATTTTGATTCATTAATTTTTTGTCTTGTTTTCATAGTTTCAATTGCCTTAATTGAGGCTCTGATATTTACAACTTCTTCTTTTTTTGGTCTTCAGGTTTGATTTGTTCTTCTTTTTCTATAAGTTTGACGTGCAGCATTAGGTTGTTTATTTGTGTTCCTGACATGAGAATTCACCACTATAAATTTCCCTCTGAGGACTGTTTTCATTGTGTCCCACAGGTTCTGGTAAGTTTTATTTGCATTTTCATTTGATTTCTTCTTTAATTTCCACTGTGACCCATTGGTTGTTCAGTAGAGAGTTGTTTAATTCCCATGTGCTTATAAAACTTTTGTGGTTTTTTGTTTTTAATTACCAATTACAGCACACCATGATCAAACAGTATGCATTGGATAATTTCAATTCCTTTGCATTTACTTAAACATATTCTGTGATTTAGTATGTGGTCTATTTTGAAGAACATTCCATGCATAGCTAAGAAAATGTGTATTCTGATGTTGTTGGGAAGAACACTCTGTATTTGCCTACTGTGTCCTTATGTTCACAAGTAAGATTCAGTTCTCTTATTTTTGCTCATTTTTTGTCTTGTTGATCTATCTCTTTTTGTCAGTAGGGTGTCAGTATCTCTTGTCATAATTGTATTATTGCTTGTTTGATTTTTCATGTCTATTAACTTTTGTCTTACATACTTGGATGCTCCCATATTTGGTGCATATGTATTTATGATTGTTATCTCTTCCTCTTGGCTGTTTCCTCTCTCAAGTATGCAGTGACCTTCTTTATGTCTTTTGATCTTTGTTCATTTGAGGTTTACATTATCTGCAAACAGAATAGCTATCCCTGTTTTTTTCTGAGTTCCTGTCTTGTAGAGTACTGTTTCTGTCCTTTGACTTTCAATCAGTGAAATTCCTTTTCATTTCAATACGGTTTCTTGTATACAGCATATTTTTGGATTTTGTTTCTCGATCCACTCTACCAGTCTATTTCTTTTGCTTGCTGAATTGATGTCATTTACTTTAATGGTTATAGCTGATATGTATTGGCTTATATTTATCATGTAATCTTTTTACTGTTGGTTCCCTACTTTTCCACTATGTTTAATAGCACATCCTGCTTCTTGGTTTGTTTCTGTTGTTGCGTTTGGAATTGTGGTGATTTTTACCTCTTTCTAGAATGTCTTTCAGCACTCTTTGTAGAGTTAATTGTGTGGACATGAAGTTCTACAGGTGTTCTTTGTATTTATACAATTTTTAAAATTATAGATTTTTCCATCCAAAGACATTTTCTTAGGTGATCCATTAAAAAAAAATCTCTGTATATAGGTACTTTGTGCAACTCAAATTTTCATGATAAACCATTATAGTCATTTATTCCCTATGTTCTTGACTCCTTTTTCCTACTCTCACTTTTTAATTAAATTTATTGGTACAACTTAGATATACATAATTATCACATTCATCAGAAGGAATTTGTTGTATCTGTACATGATATATCTTGATTACTTTTATTTTACTATTCCACTCTCTTCACTTCAACTCCTCTTCCCCTACATATTTAAAAAGATTGTTTCCACTTTATTCTTATTTTTTTCTTTTCCTTGCCTTCCTTTCCCCTCATACTCTCCCTAGTTCCCCTTTCATTTTCAACAATCTCTTCCTATTTCACAAAAACTATTATATATTTTGTTTCTTACTTACACTTTTAGTTTCTCACACAAAAGAGAGTGCAATGTTTGCATATTTTTCTGATTTATTTCACTTAAGAGTATGATCTCAAGATGCATCCATTTAGCAATAGATATCTCAAGTTTATCCATCTTTATGGCTGAGTAGAATTTGGTTGCATAAAAAACACATTACATTTATCCATTCTTTGGTTGATGGGTATCTGAGTTGTTTTCAAGATTTAGCAATTACAAATTGTGCTTTTATAAGCATGGATATTCATATATTGTTATGACATGATGCTTTTATTCTTCTGGGAATGTATGAAATAGAGGAATAAGTTAATCAAATGGGAATTCTGGTCCTAGTTTTATGAGGAGTTTCACACTGATTCCCACAGTCATTGCACCAGTCTGCATGCCCACCAACCATGAAGAAGATTTCCTTCTTCCCATGTCTTCACATTCCCTCCAGAATTTGTTAGTGAATGAATTTTTGGTGACAGCCATTCTTTCTGGAGTGAGATGATGTGTCAGTGTTGTTTTCCAAAATAATCAGTGATGTCCAAAATTTTTTTAGATATTTATTTCCCATTTGTAATTTATCTGAGAAGTGTTCAATCTTTTCAGATGCTTATTTTTGGATTTAGTGTTCAAAGTTGGAGAGTCTGAATTTTTTCAGTTCTAAATATTGTCCTTTGTCTGAGGAACAACTGGCTTAATTTTTTTCACTCTGTGGGTTTTCATTTCACTCTTAGGGTGATTTGTTTTGCTGTGAAGAATCTTTCTTTTGTGTATAAAATGAGATATCAGTTGTTGATAATTTGTAGTATTTTCTGTGCAATCAAGATTTTGTTCATGAGGTCTTTGCCTATACCTATGTCTTCAACAGTTTTACCTATCGTCTCTTCCAGCAGATTTAGTGTTTCTGTTTTAATACTTAGATATTTGATCCATTTTGATTTTAGTTTAGTGTATGGTGATAGACGTGGGTCTAGTTTTAGTCTTCAGCATGTGGAGAGCCAGTTTTTCCAGCATAATTTATTATAGATGCTATCATTCTTCCAGTGAAAGCATTTGGCCATTTATCAAAGATAAAATGGCTGAGTGTATCTGAAGTTATTTCTGTATCTTCTGTCTCTTCCATTGATCCTCAGGCCTCCTTTTTGCCGGTTGTATGCTGTTTTTACCTCAGTAGCTCTGTAGTATAATTTCAAGTCATGGATTGTGAGACTTCCTGCTTTGTCCTTGTTGCCCAGAATTGTTTTTGCTATTCTACGTCTCTTCTGGTTCCAAATAAATTTCAGTAATGTTTTATCTTGTTCTGTAAGGTATGCTAATGGTATTTTGATTGGGATTGCATTCAATATGTGTAACAGTTGTCGCAGTATGGTCATTTTCACTATGTTCGTTCTTCCTACCCAATATCTGGATACAAATTTAGCACTCAAAGATTAATAACATTCCTGTATAGAAATAACAAATTCACTGAGAGATATTAGGGAAACAACACCTTTCACAATAGCATCCAAAAAATGAAATACTTGAAATCAATATGATCAAAGAAGCAAAAGATCTCTACACTGAAAGCTATCATACTCTAAAAGAAAAGATCAAAGAAAACATCAGGAAATGGAAAGATATCTCTTACCCCTCTGTCACTTTGTCATATTTACTTTAAAACATTGCAATTTCAATTAAATCCAACCTTGTACATATCAGTACATGAGAAATTTAGAAACTGGAGAAAAGTTGCACATCATAAGAGATAAATAATAATAAATAATGTCCACATTAAATTAGGTTTCTATTGCTTCCAATTTATCTTTTTATTTATTATTAATTCATTAAATCTCCTGATTAATAAATATATTACCTTCTTCCTTCACATTTTCAATGCCATCACCTCCATCTTCTCTTTGCTGATGACTTTATGTCACACATTTACACTAAAAATTGAAATAAATAAAAGGAGAATATTCGCACAATGTTTTTCACTTTGCGATATCCATTTGCATATTCTCTAAATTCCTGTTTATTAAAAAGTTGAATTTCCCTTACTCTTCTCAAAAACCACCTTTTTAGATGATTACGTAGTTTTGTCTACGTATTTTTCTTTATTTCCAGTAACTTTCTTTTCTGTCCTTATCATTATTTTTGCATTCTAGCGAATCATTTCAATATACATACAAATTTCTTGTCTTTTTCCATCACAAAGAAATTTTTCTAAATCTCATGTTCCTGTTAAGTCATACCACATTTATTCACTTATCCTTCAGAGTAAAAACTAAATTTTTAAAAAAAACTTGAGTCTTCTGATTTCCCTCATCTCGTCTCATCTCATCTCATCTCATCTCATCCACTATTTCCAATTGCTACAGCTTTCTCATCCTCTGTTACAGACATGTAAATATTATTGTAATTTATAGAATGAAATAATTATATCATAAATTTACAATTCAATTACTTTTCACAAATTCATAGTCTTCAAAATCCATTATGAATTTGAGAAATAAAATATTTTCAGCAATCTAAAAATTTTCTCATGTCCTTTTCCCCTCTATCTCCACCTTCACCTCAAACATTCTGTTTATTTCTATAGCCACAGATTAATTTCTTCCAAAATTAATTAAGTGAAATGCTATCAAATGACCTTACTTTACATAGAAATATACCTAGCTACTTTCATTCATTATTGTAAAACCTGAAATTTATGTCATGTGTTATCTTGACATTTTTATGGTACTAGGAGTCAGATTGAGGGGTGCTCTACTACTGAGCTGATTTCTCAGCCCTTTATTATTTTTTTGAGAAAAGTTATTACTGCATTGCCCTGTTTGTCTTTGCATTTTTTCCTCAACCTTCCAACTTGGTTTATAGGTATGTGCCACTTTGCTCAGCTCCTAGAAATGTTCAAACCTCTTAGGGCCCAAAAATTTAAGTAGTGAATTTCCCTGTTTTTTCTAGTCATGCTCTTCACCTAAACAGGAAAAGTCCATCACCTGAATAGCCTTCCTATCATTTGGGAAAAGGTGTACTTGATCTGTTCTTCAATCTGACAAGTGTCACTTCCCCACTGGACTATGAAACTATTCAAAGAAGCCAATTATGTCTTTCCATGGGAACCAGGTATCACCTCATCCTTCTTTCTAAAAAATGTCTCAGCTGGGTGTGCTAGCACACACCTGTATTTGCAGCACTCAGGAGGCTGAAGTAGGTGGATCATTACAAGCTGGAGACGAGCCTGGGCTACAAAGTGAGTTTAAGCCTAGCCCGAACTGCATAGTGAGATTCTGTCTCAAAAAAGACATAAATAAATAAATAAATAAATAAACTGTCTCACAACCCCTTCTGGATCACTCTACAGTTCAACTCAGTGAAGCCTTGCATGGCATGTGAGATTCACCTCCATAACATTGTATGTGACAAGTAAAGAGCTGCCATGTCCATCTGTTGAGTGTCAGGTGTCTTGTACTCAGCTATTTTCAGAATTCAAGGTACAGCTCCCCCTCGTTTAACAATGATCAATAGCAAGTGATCAAGCAAAAATTAATGCATTTGAATTTTTTTATATCATTGCTTGTATTGCAGGCCTGTTTCTTCTATTGCTGAATCATATTCAGCAATAGTGGTGCCTATATTTATTTTTAACTATTCTAGTGGGTGTGAAAAAATTCTCATTTTAGTTTTGACTTTATTGATTGTTATGATTTGCATCTAGATGTTACCCCAAAGCCTGCTGGAGTCATGTGGACAGGCTTCTAGAATTTGTGATTGACACATGGTCCAATGCTAGGATTATGGGTGTGAGTGTTACAACACCCTAGGGTGGGTAGCCTACATACACATAAGGGACAGAAAGTGTCTTCCCTTGTGCTCTTACCCTTTGCTCTTGCTGCTTTTTCTGTCTTCACTGGCCATGAACTGTTGCCATCCTTCCTTGGAGCCAACTGATTATGGACCAAAACCTCTGTAAACTGTGAGCCAAATAAATCTTTCCTTAATTTTGGGTGTCAAATATTTTGCCTCAGCAATGAGATAAAAGTGACCAACACACTGATGGTTAGTGTTTTGGAGAGGCTTTAAAAATAGTGATAGGATATTTTAGCACAGTATGGAATTTATGGAGGATTGAGTAAATAGTACAGAATTTTCATATATTATCTCCATATTCCCGTATTGTTATCATCTTACTTTAGCATACTACATTCATCACAATTACCTAACCAATATTGAAACATTATTATTAACTAAAGTGTAGAGTTTACATTGTTTCACTCATTGTGTTATACAGCTGTAAGGTGTGATAAATGCATAATGACATGTATCCATTAAAATGATGTAATGACATGTATGAAGTTTCGTCACCTTAAAATCTCCCGTGTTCTACCTATTCATCCCATCTGATATCCCTCAAGCCCTTAACAATCACTGATATTTTTACTATCTCTATACTTTTGCAGTGGTAAGAACTTCATACAGTTGGAACCAGATAATGAGTAGCTTTTTTGGAATGGCTTCTTTAACTTAGCAATACACACTTAAATTTCTTCTAAGTTTGTTTCCTGTTATACTGAATGTTATTCCATTGTATGAATGTACTGAAGTTTGTTTATTCTTTTACCTCTTTAGCAAATTCACATCAATTGGATACCAATCCAATCAATTGTGTAAGGTTTTTTTGTATTTGTTTCGGTTTTTTTTTTTTTTTTTGAGACAGAGTCATGCCTGAGTTGAAGGAAGGCCTTCAACTCACCATGTAGCCTAAGCTGGCCTTTAACTCCCAATAATCCAACCATCTCACCTTTCCAAGTTCTGGCATTACACGCATGCACCATCACACCCAGCCGAATTTGTCATTTCTTACTCAAGTTGCCATAAGAGTTAATTATCACAATCCACACTTGTCTACTTGACAACTAGATAAATTTCCTTAAAATATACTTAGTCTCCAAATACAAATACAAGTTGATAATTATGTCTAACATGGTTCAACTATCATGCTTACAAACAGTAGTGTACTAATTCCTTCCTAGGATACAAAGTTAGCTTTATTTGTGTGAGAATTACTTATATCGTTTCAGAACTTGACTATTATGACATAGGTTTAACAATACTTAAGAACTAATAGTAATTATATCAACATTATATTACATAAGATGCATATTACCATAGAAAACTATTGTAACCAAAATCTCAATTTTATGTAACTGATCACAGGTTCAAAGCTGATATTTTATAACTACTTTATTCTACTATCCATTCTGTATTGCCTTAGCCTTCAGCAAACGCTTCAGCAATGCTTCGTTCTTTGCCAATTGTGATTCTGCCTAAATTGGGTTGTTATAGTTTCTAACTGACCTTAATAACAAGGCATGGTGATACTAGGAGGCAACCTAAGGCATCTCCTGTACTCCAAGTATATTTTGTGTTTCCTCTGTTGTGGAGTAACTCCAATTTCCCCCTTGATTTTCTGGGTCAATCACCCTTGCCATTGTGGTAACTTTTTGTTGGCTTGTTTACTCAGAGTCAATAGGAAACTAAAATGACCAGGGACTTAGCATTCAGTTCAGTAGTCTTTGCTGTGCTTTCCAGTATGGATCTCCCATCTGAAACTAAGACTTCTAGGCCAGCAGAGTATGAGGTTGTGGGAACAGGAAGCAAAAGTTTTGCTAGTGGGTCACTAGAGATAATAGTGAGTGGTAGCATTCCCACTTCCATTGACTGATTCCTGTACCCATGAATCTTGGCTATGGTACCATATAGTAGATAGTGACTCAAAGCATGTACAACCCTTCAGAAAGCTTGCCTCAGTTCTACAACTACATCTTCAAAAGGTCATTCCATCAAACTATCAATCTATCTGTTTTCGGATGGTGAGAAACATGGTGTTTTAGATATTTTTCTTGTTGTGGAGACAAAATACCCAATGTTAAAGGGGGAACGATTTATTTATCTCATGGTTTTTAGAGGTTTTAGTCCATAGTTGCCTGACTCCAAAGCACAGTGGCACATGCCACAAGGGCATTGCAGAAAATAGTTCCTGGCACCCATAGAGTATCAAAAGCAATAAGAGGAGATGCAAATACTCTTTCTGTAGCTTTTATTGTTTTCAGGCTGTCATGACATGTGTAGCATTTGCAGCCTTAATCCTAACCAAAACTATACCAAACCAATCAGTGGACTGATTTACGAACCACACATTCGTAATCCCAGCATCACACATTCAGCCACCTCTGAAATGTGTACCTCCCACGTCTACATGAGGATTTGTGGGGACATCTAGACACAAGCCATAACAGTAAGACCTGTGAGTTCCATGAGCATGAGCCCATTATGTCATTTCTACAGCCATAAAATGTATTTCATGGTCATAGGCAATGCTGTGTAGAGTAACAGGGTAGAGGATAAGGCATTCTGTAAGTCCAAGGATGGTAATTTTATCAAAATCATTATGCTCAGGAAAGGAAAACCATACCTAGTATAAGTGCCTATGTCAATAAACACAAAACATTTCCTTTTCCAAAATGGAAGCAGTCCAATATAATCAACCCACCACCAGGTCATAGTATGATCACCCCTAAGAACTGGGTCATATTGAGGATTCAGTGTTGATCTCTACTACTGACCTATTGGACAACCTAATGATCTGCAACCTAATGAGCCTTGGTGAGTGGGATCCCATGTTGCTGAACCAATGTGTAACCTCCCTCCCTATCACTGTGGCTCCTTTGTTCATGAGACCAGTTGGATTTGCTGGATCTGCAATCCCTCTAGTGTTGTGATAATGCTTTTGTTTTGCCATCTTCCTAGGTAAAGGTAACTATAATGGCTTCCAGTTGGTCTTTCCATTCATGATACCTTTTACACTGTATCACTATATGTGAAAATTCAGATATGTGTATATATATATATATTATATATATATAATCACATTTATGCATTCTGGAAAAGGATAAAATAATGACAGGATTTGGGGGCTTACTGTACCCACTGTGTTTCAGAACTTTGTTAAAACTCCATTGATCACCTTACCTCCATAGGCTCTTACTCTTTCTGGGGAGACACAATGGTGTTTTAGATTTCCTGGAATTGGTGTTAGTTCAGAAACACTGTCCATTTGTCCCCTAACTGCCTGATCATTTCCCTTTCCTGGTGCAAGTATAGTTACCCTGGTGCAAGACTTTAGGTTCTTTTATTACAGAATGGGAAAAAGATTGATTTTTACAAATTTTTGATGGTACACCAGGATTTTATTATGAGTACCTGTCCAATACTTCATTCAAAGATTTCTGAGTCATAAACTGGCTCACTTCTGGTAATAGATTGAGGGACTATCATTCTCTGTTACTATGATTTCAGATGGATTTTTGTTCATTTGCCCTAATTTATTTTTTAATTTTATTTTAAAGAGGGTAAAATTAAACATAACAAAACAGATCATAAGAAAACAATGTAAGAGACACAGATTTCAAAGCAAGACAACTGGAGATCTTCACTGTCTATCATATTGTCTCTTGTTTTTTTCCAAATAGTTGTCCATATCCTCACATAATGAATTCATACAAAACAAAATTGAAAAAAAACTGATCAGAACAGGATGAGGTTTGAGTCTACAAACTGTTGGCTATAAGGCAGAATGGCATGGCACTGGTGCAACACTTTAAGACAGAAGCTAGAAAAATCAGCCAGAGCTAACAGGGAAAACAAGGCTCTTTTCTTCTCTTATATTGTAAGTAGGCTACCCTCCTCAGGACAGAGATAGCACTCATACCACCTCTGTGCCCTCCTCTTGCACAAGCTGAGGACATTTGCAAAGTGAGGATCCTAGCTCCCTGCTGAGTCTCTCAGTTAAATTTCTAAACTTCTCACGTTGACACAGTGTATCAACATTAACTGTGGAAGAGTACAAAAGGGTACTGTAGATCCAATGAATTAAAGATCAAAGACCTGAATCTCATTGTAGTGTTCCATGTGAGTCTGTTCCACGTGAATCAAGAGGCCAAAGGATTTGCAACGTAAGGACAAAGTTTGTTTGCAGGAATGCTGAATTGTTTGTGCTTAAAAGCTGAAGAGTCTGTGATGGAAGCCAGGAGATGACATCCAAGGTGAAGAGGAAAACTGTAGCTCCTCCAAAGAAACAGTAGTGATCTTTCCTTTTTTTCCACCCTTTTTATTCCACTCAGGCTACAAGTATATTGATTGGTGCCATTCACTGCTAGGGTGAGCCTTTTGTCTTCAGCAAATTCATTCAGACCCACCCAGAACTGTGGTAATTCAAATAGTTGGTACTTTCTTCCTCAAATTGGCACAGTTAACTGTCCTGCAGGTTTCCTGTTTATTTTAGTTTTGGGAGGACTGTGGTTAATCAGTTAGCATCATAGGTCTACATGTTAGATCATTTTAATCATTTTTCTGTTTCTATTGTCCATTAAAATAAATACATACCCCTTGTTTTTGGTGTTTGAGTGATGCTATTAGATCACTGGCACTGTGGGATCCAGTAAAACGCATTGCCATTAACTTTCTCAACTGAATAACATAGATCCCATTCTAAAGTCTGACATGTGAAGAAGGGCACTGGCAGTGTTCTTCAGGGATGCTGGTGCTTCCTTCATGAATCTGTTTGTTAAGGTGTCAGTGAAAGGTATACAGTATTTGCTGATTATCTTATTGTGAAGGGTTAGGTTTAACATGACAAATCCATTCCATCACTCTCATTTCCCTGAACCTTTGAATCCCCTCATCAACAACAAGCCAAGAAATATCAGGGATATCCAACTCATTCATATTAGGCTGTCTTTCAACCCATACTTCTGCCAATCTGCCAAATAGACTATTAACACTTTTCTTAACTCCGTGAGCTACAGCATTAAATTTAGAATCTCTATTTAATGGGCCTATATCAACAAATGAGGTCTGATCTTAGATGTCATCATTATCCCACAGCCTTAAAAGCTATTCCCATATTTGATCATTAGGCCTCCACTTATAAGAGTTAAAATGCTTGTGGACTTCTTCATGGGTCATGCAATGTACCTCACTCTTAGGAATGTTCTACAATTTGAGCTTGGTTATCAGCCTGGAGGCACAAATAGGTGGTCCTCAGGAGTGTCAGCATTATGCTTGGTCAACACTGAATTAGTTTCTGCAGGTATAGGATGAAAGGCCAGTATCATAGAGAGTGAGGCTGGAGATGCTTCTTCCACTTTGGGTGGAGAAATTACCTCCTCTGGCAAAATAATTTCTGTATATATATTCAGCCATTCCAAGAACTATGCTCATCCAATAAGTTGGACATTTCTTAATCAAGTTGACATAATAGTTAACTATCACTCTGGATGACAGGAGAAATGGAGAGAAGTCAGATAAATGATCAAAGTTTCAGTTAGAAAGGAAGATTGAATGATAAATCCTCAGGATGATAAATATGTTAATTAGGCTTATTCAATCATTTCATACATAACATCACTGTGCAAATAATTCAATTAATAATTAATAACTCTCCTGTGTGGTGGCACATACCTTTAAGCACAGCACTTGGGAGCATGAGGTAGGAGGATTAGCAAGAGTTTAAGACCATCCTGGGATATATAGCCCAGCTTGACATATGTAATATGACTCTGCATTAAAAATAGAATGAAATAAAAGACTTACAAGAATAATCACCTAATCCAGATGATTCTGATATATTTCGTGAAACACTTAAAGGAGAAAGGGTAACAGTTTTTCACAGTCACTTTGATAAAATATTAATAGAGAGAATGCTTCCTAACTCATTCTATGAGGCCAGTATTGCTGTAATATGAAGACAAGATTTAGGTATTATAAGAAAACTAAAAGTCAAAGTCTATCACAAAGATGCAAAATCTTGACAGTATATGAAAAGAATTGCACATCTCTGCCAACTGGGATTGATTAAAGATATGCAATTCTGTTTCTACAGTTAAACTTCATTTATGTACTCCTGTATAAATAGATTAATGAGATAAAATTATATTATCATATCAACTGATGCGGAGAAAAAATCATTTGACAAATCCAATACTCATTCAAGATTTATGAAAAAAATGCAGTCTAATAAGAATAGACAGAAACTTCCTCAGTTTCATAAAGAGCATCTTCTAGAAAATCTCAGGAAACGTACTTAATGATGAAGAACTGAGCTCTTTTCCCCTACCATCATGAAGAAAGATGAACTTGAGTCTTTTGTAAGAAAATGAATGCATTTTGAAATCATAATGTTAGTGAAATAAATCAGAAGCACAAACTTAGATATCACATGTTTTCTTTTATATGAGAACCCCAAAATTAAATAAAAAGCAAAATAAAAGATAGATAAAAATAAATGGGGACATAAATATTTTGCAAAAAGGAAGGGAACGAAGATATGAAGGGTAGGAAGGGGAAGGGGATGAAAAAAGAATTAAAATATGTATATCAACTCCCCATGAAGAATGTAATTATTGTGTATTATTGAACAGGTATCAACAAAAAGAAAAGGTTAATGACAAAGTAAAAGGTAAATAAGAGAAGGATGTCTTATATCTCTACTACTGTTCAATACCATACTGAAAGTTCTAGTTGGTTAAATTAAGAGAAGATAAAATAGTAAGAGGCATATACTTTGGGAGGAAAGTAATAAATATAATGTCCTTTTTTATTCACAAATGATAGAATTGTTCATGTAGAAAATTCTGTAGAATTGAGAAAAACATCATTGGAAATAGTAAATGGACCACAACCACAAACTTCAAGCTTAATATGCACAGTTAATTGTTTTCCTATACATTTGCCATAAGCTTTTGGGGATTAGATTTTTTATATATAAATAAGGGCTACAAGAAGGATCTTTGTGTTGAGGGATTTGTTCTGTATCTTGGCTGTATGAATGTCAGTATCTGAGTTGTGATGCTGTAAGATTATGAATCTATGTTTAGCCTATAGTATGTCTTCTCACCATAAAATCATTGCACTACCACATTGTATATAGCTCATTTATTTTTGTGTCAAGATGGCTAAACTTTTCTATTTTATTCCTGATAATAGCGTTTGTACCTATAGTTGTGCCAGATCACATTGAAAGTTCAAAAGTATTATTTGAAAAAATGCAGCAAATATTATAAAAAGCATTATTTTCTGAAAATTCTATCCATCCCAAAGAATATTTTCCTCCAAGAGCTCAAGTCTAAAAGGTATGGCGTCTGTTGCATGTCTCTTGTTCTGGAAGCAAATGAATCACATTTGTAATACTAATGTAGCTCAGAGAGGGCCTACAAATAAGCTGCTGTTGCCAATTTTCCTCCTCTCACCAGCATTTCCTTAGTAATTCCAAAGGGTTCTTATATCTTGTCGGCATCATGATGTAAACATTTGCCTTACGTTGGGGATTTAGCTCAGTGGCACATGTGCCTGCCAGGCAAGCTCAAGGTTCTGAGTTCAATTCCCGGTAGCAAAAATAAATAAATAAATACATAGGCAGCATGTGCTAAGATAAAGAAACAAAAAACCCCTAAAAACAAAACAAATCATAAACAAACATTTGCCCTTCCTCATCACTGGCTATCATTTTGTCATAATTGTTTACTCTTTGTGAAAGAAATACATAAATATAGTCAATTTTTTACCAGTCAAGAGAAGACTTTTTCCTACTTATTTGAACACCTAAAAGAAGATTAGAGTCTCAGCATTCAATTCTTCAGCTACTACTCAATCTATTTCTTCTCATTTCAAAACTGTATTACCATCTGTACAGTTCTTCCAGGGCCTATTTTCATTTCCTCTTGGATTTTATCAGAGATTTCAAATTTAAGATGATCGAAAACAAAAACTTATTCATCTATCTCTAAAGCAAATCAATCAACCAACCACTACTACCACTACCACCAATGAAAAGGCAAATAAATATCCTGTTGTACCTTTAATTATCACCATCGCAGTTCATAACAAAACAGTTCTTCTAGTTGCAAAGAAGAAAATCCTTGGGTCTAATCATAGACTACTGTCTTTCTCTTACACCTTAATTGTTTTAAAATTTTATTGACCCTCTTCATATAAAATGTTTCAATTGTTCTCAAGTTGCTTTTCATTTACACAAAATATTAGGAGAGTTAGTGCACATGTGTGTGAATGTGTATGTGTGTGCATGTGTGTTGGAGTCCTCACGAGATAAGATCATAGTCAAAACATGGACTTGCTTCCACTCATTTTCACTGTAACTTCAACCTGTTCTGAAAAAAAAATAAACCTATCAAAAATGAGAAAAATAGACAATTACAGGGCAGGTTACAGAACACAGTATTTCTGCAAAGCTCTGAGTTCCACTATCAGTGCCCCAAAAAAAGTGACTTGAGAGAATCTCAGAATCAAACTCTAGTTCTCCTACTTACATGCTTTGTAATTTAGGGCTAGTTATTTTATTTCCCCAAATTTTAGATTCCTATTGGTGTAGCTGAAATAAGTAAACCAACTCATAGTACTATCGTAAATTTCATCTCAGTTAGGCATAGAAATTGCTTAAACATATTTTTGATAAAAATTAATGTGAATAAATAAAATTTTATTGGTATTCTATTATATAAGCATGCATAATTATTCACATAAAATATATGTACATACTCAATGTTATTCAAACAAGAGATTCAAAATTGTTGTAGCATTGTATATGATTAATTTCAAAGAGAGTTTCACTTTATGGAAGTATTGTAAAGTCAGGTTTAATTCAAATGGCCTTGGGAAATTCATTTTTTAAATCTTTTTATTCTCTATTTTACTTCTGTTCCAATTTCTCCTCTTTTTTCTTTTTTCTTTTTCTTTTTTTCTTTACTTTCCTTCTTATCTCCTCTTGACATTTTGCATTCATTCCTATTTTGCATTGTGATATCAAGGATCAAATACTCCCCCTCCATAGCATCCATGGAACCTCACCCTCTTCATATAAAATGTCAGTGTGTCTGCCTCCATTCCAGTTTTGACAAATAAATTTGTCTGTAGAAATTGCCAAATGTACCCTGGGTGCAAAGCTGTGCATCATTGCCATCACTATTCTAGGTAGGGCAATACTTAAATAATCAAATATATAGTCATTATCAAACGTAAATATGAATCATCTTATAAAAATTATATGACATAATATAAAATACAAGCATACATCTCTAATTTTTAATATAAAAATCATGTTTGCAATAATCAAAGAAGCATAAAGGTTTATAAAAGAAATTCAGGAAATTGCAGTCTTTAAATAAAAAGTAGCATTCTTAAATTCTTTAATTATTGTAAATTTTACAGTGCTGCTGTTGTAAACACTATAGTACTAAATAAGATGAAATGAAATGAACTTTATCACTCACAGCCCTGGAGCATGCAGCACATCAACTTTTAAATTTCTGAATACTCATTCTGAATAAGAAAATAAAATTTGAGAAATGAAATGAGACTGCATTTTGTCATTATTCTCAGAGAACTTCAAAAATTTAATTATATTCAGTTTAAAGAAATAATTATGTATTTCTCATACTTTGGTTTTTAGCTCCCCTTAGTGGATAGCATGGTTCATAGAAAAAATACTTGTAAAATACTTGTAAGTGGTTTCAGTGACCTTACATGTATTTGGAAAATAAATTTGCTTTTGGATAAGTATCTATTCAAAATAGTAAACTGTAGAACCTTAATCTAAATGTCAAACAGTTGTAGTTTCTTCAGAACTAAGAGAAAATTAATATTTCTTAGGAAGTTATGGAATTACAACCTCTGACTATAAAATTTGCCATGAAACAGAGGCTAGTTCTAAGAATGGTGACCGTCTTCTTGAATAAAGATTTACTTAGAAGTTTTCTAATAAAATATCTGTGAAACCATAAAATAGCTTATGATATCAAGAACTGGACAAATCACAATTTGAATACCAAAAGATAATCTTCAGATACCAACAGCTTGAGAAATCAAAATTTGCAATCATCTGAAAAACCAATTTTAAAAGTATTTCAAAATCCAATAACAAATTTTCTTAAAACAAATTAAAAATTTAAAAATGTCACCAAATAAATACAAGTTAAGAAAATAACCAAATGGAAATTCTGGAACTAAAAAATGGAAAAGTAGAAATAAAAGGAGAACATGCTGGAGTGTTAATGACAGGGATTAATCAAATCAGTGAACTGCAAGACTTGAATAAAATTTATCCAATTTGAAAAATAGAGATAAAATAGAGTGGAAAAATAAACTATATTTCAAGAACTTGTGGGAAAAATAGCAACCAATGTTTATCTTATCAGGTTACAGAAGAGTAGTAAATCTCAATGTAAGATGAAACATTATTTAAAGGTGGAATTTGTAACCAAAGAATAATAGAATGCAAAATTTATCAGCTTGACTATGTAAAGAATTCAAAATTTGTGTTTATATGAAAATGCTATGTATGGTTAAGCCACCCTTTGATAGAGAGATTAGTGGAAATTACAAGAAATCTTATGTGATTCATTAAGATAACGGAAAAATGACCTCAAAACTTTTGGAGAGCTAGAAGGCTACTAGATTCATAACATGACTGGAGTGTTATGGTTTGCAGACAAGAAAATATGAGAAGACCTTGGAGATGCTTCCTGAAACTACATCAATCCTCTGCTACCTATATTTGGATGCAATACTCCTCAGTCAACTTAGCTATGGTTTAGCCTGACTTGGCTGTGATTCTGGCTGCAAACTTATGAGCAGTGAGCTGTAGTGGAATATATGTGAGACTAAGTCCACCAGTAGAGACTTCATGCATTGTGCAGGCATGGTTATGACTACTTAGCTTTCAAAGAATGACCTGCAAAACCTTGGGGCAAAGGCAAAGGACTGCCTGGGGGTCAGACCATGACAGGAAGCCACACTGGGCAATGCCTGATAAAACTGTGGATTCAGAGACATCACAAAAAGTTCCTACTAGGACAATGATTAGAGGTTCCATGGGAAAAAGCTGTCCTGGAGACAACAGACCTGAGGAGTCATCAGCATGTAACACTAGCCTGGGAGGGCTATAGACACCTGACTTCAATGTGAGAAGTACTACGTGGCTGAACATGGAAAAGCCATGAGATCAGGGTCACCCAGAACTTTGAGGACCCAGTTCTACCTCAGTGTGTCTGAAAGATATTCACAGAAATAAGGTTTACTCTGCAGTCTTATGATTACATGTTGTTTGCCATATTGGGTTGTAGGTTTATGTGGTAGTTTGTTGTGTGTCTTAGTCATTTTGGGGCAAATATTTAACACCCACAATGAAAAGGAAAAATTTTATTTTAGCTCATAGTTTATAGAGATTTCAGTTGGCTCTAAAGTCAGGAGGCATGGTAGAGGGGCATCATAGAGGAGAAACAGTTCATCGTGTGACAGGCAGAAGGCAGGAAGCACCAAATAGCAGCCTATCTTTCTATTTTATCCCATCCAGGCTACAAGTCTTTTGGCTGGTGCCACCCACACCAAGGTCAAAGCTTAGGTCTTCCTTAAATCCATTCAACCACACCCAGAAATATGTTAATTCCAGTCAGTGGACTAATTAGGTACCACACATTCTTAATACCAGTATCACTTACCCTAGATCCGGCCAGCTCTGAAAAGCCCCACCTATGAGCATTTGAGGCTTTGTGGGGACATCTATATGCAAGCTACAACATTACCCTTTCTTCTTTCTTATTTATCCTATTTACAATGGAAATATCAATTTTATACATATGATCCTTCCCCACTGTAGTTTGGAAAGAAATAACTTGTTTGATTGTATAGGCTTTCATATGAAGAGCAATTTGCCTCAGCATGAAATCTCTCCTTGAGTCTCACTTACATCTGACTCAGACAGGGCACTGAACTTCAGATTTCTGAGTTGTTGCTGGAACAAGTTAAGACTTTAGTGAATACTTGCGATAAGATGAATGTATTTTGCATATGAGAAGGACATGGATTGGAGAAGTCCAGGGAGGAATACTATGGTGTGAATGTGTCTCCAAAAATGCATCTGTTCACTCTTAATGGCCAAGGAGATAGTATTAAGAGTTGTGGATTTTAGAGGATGATTAGGTCATGTAGGAAGTCTCATGAGTGCGATTAGCTGCTTTTATAAAGGGGCTTGACAGGAGGAGTTCATGTGTCTTGCTTTTCTGCCTTCCATTATGCGAGGACATAGTGATTCATTTCAGTTGAAGTTGCAGCAAAATGGAGACTTCTTGGAATCAAAGGCTAGCTGAATCTGACAGTTACTTGATTTTGGGCTTCCAGCCTCTAAAACCCAGAAAAATAATTTTGTGCTATTTATTAATACGTCTCAAATATTTTTGTTATACCAGTGTAAGTGGGCTAAAATAATAAGATAAATCTTGGAAAATTAAAAAATCTATGAAAATTTAAAACTAACTCTTGACCAATCAATGGGAGAAACAGGAAATCAAAAGTGAAACAAAAATGGAAACAATGTAACAAAACTTATGAGATGCAGCAGAATAAGTTCTAACTGGAAGTTTGTAGTAAACATCTACACGAAAAATGAAGCAAGAGCTCAAACAAATAGCCTAACATTGTTTCTCACGGAAGTAGGACAATAAACTAAGCACAAAGTTAGTAATTGTTGGGAAAATAAGTGTCAGATCACAATTAAATGAAGTAAGGATTATAAAAAAATATAAAAGATAGATCAAACTGAAGAGTTAGTGCACTGGAAAGTTAAAGAAAATTGATAAATTCTTACCAATAATAAGAAAAACATGCAAAACATTTCAGAGAAATGAATTCAGAAATTAGAGATGAGAAATTATATCTGATGTCAAAGAAATACAATGTATCATAAAACTAGTGTGGACAACTATATGCCAATGAATTGGATAACCCAAAAGAAACTAACAATTTTCTAGACTCAAAAATTACTGTTTCAGTTACATTTTCCTCCTTGATGAAGCATACTGTACCCAAAAATTAGAGGAGGAAAGATTTATTTAGCTTACAATTCAAAAAGTGTTTGGTCCATTGGCTACTGGCTCTAAGGCAGGGCACAATAGAAGAGGTGCACTGCAGAGTAGAAACAGTTCATGGCAAGTAGAAGACAGCAAAACAGCAATATAGAAGGCAGCAAGTGACAAGTGATAAGCAATGAGTGAGGACCCTCGTTCTGTCCCTTATATTTTAACCAGGGTACACACTCTTAGGGCACGAACCACTCACATCCAGAGTGGGATAGCCTTGATCCTAGCATGACACCAAAAATCTATCCCAGTTTCATATACTTGATCCCAGCAGGACACACCCTGGATCTAGACACTTCCTGACAACCCCACCTATGAGGGTTGGGTGGGAGCATCAAGATATAATGCATAAGACTTTCCAAGACTGAATCATTAAGAAATAGATGGTTTCTGTAGACTATTAACAGTGGAGATGACTCAGCAAAAATAAGCTCCTAATCAACAAAAACTCAGAATCTGACAAATTCCTGGTTGAATTTTGCCAAATAAATAAATAACTTACAAGCTAGGCATAGTGGCACATGCCTCTGATTTCAGCACTTGGGAGGCTGAAACAGGAGAATCACTGTGAGTCTGAGGCCAGCCTGGACTACATAGAAAGACCCTGTCTCAAAAAAAGTTAAATAACTAACACAAAATTTACTTAAACTCTTCTAAATATATGATGAAGATGCAAATATTCTCCAAAAATACTAGTGAACCAAACTCAAAAGCATGTTGAAGGAATAACTCACCACGATTAAGTGTGATTTATTCCTGAGATGGAAGGATGGTTCAACATAAACAATAAATATTTTATATCACATTACCCAAATGAAAAAAAACCCCATATGATCTCATTAACTGTAGAAAAACCACTTGACAAAATTCAGTATTTCCTTATTTTAAAAGTCTAAACAGATTAACAATGGAAAGAATACATCTTAGCATAATAAAGGTCGTATACAGCAAGCCCAAAAATAGTATGCCAAACAGTATTGGTATGATATGGCAATATCATAAATTTGAATACTTTTCCTTTAAGATCAAAAACAAAGCAAAAAGTTTGACTGCCATAGTTTGGATCTACAATGACTGCTACAGAATCATGTGATAAAGACTTAGTCCCCAGGTTGATGCTATTTGGCAGTGGTGGAAACCTTAACTGGGGCAAGAGGCAGGTCTTATCATTAGGAGTCTAGCTTTGAAGGGAACAGTGGGACCCTAGGATCCTCTTCTTCCTTTTTTTTTTCACTTCAGGGAATGAGGTCAGTGATTTTACTCTCCCTCTTGCTCTTGTCCTATCATAGGCCCAAGGACAAAAAGAAAAATTCCTCATAGGCTAAAGCCCCAAAATACTGAATCAAAAATTATTTTCTCTTTGTAAGTTGCTTTAACTCAGGAATTTGTTATAGCAGTGAAAAGTGAATGTATGTACTCTCACAAGTTCTATTCAGCATAATACTGGAAGATGTCCAAATGGTAAAGGAAAAAGTGAAGTTTTCTCTGCTGATGACATGACTATCTGCATACAAAACAGTAACTCTAACAAAAATTGTGTTAGAACCAATAAACAAATACAGTTAAGTTAGAGAATACAACATCAACATACAAAAATTTGATATTTCAGTATAATAACAAAGAAATATCCAAAAAATAAACCAAGAAAATAATCCCATGTTAGAAGTACAGCATAATTAGGAATAAATTAAATCAAGGAGATAAAAGATGTGCACACTGAAATATATGAGAGTGATAAAGGAAACTGAAAATATAAGTAAATAGAAAATAATCTCATGCTTATAAGTTAGAAGAATTAATTCCTTAATTGTCCATATTATTAAATGATGCAGACATTTAATGTAACCCATGTCTAAATTTCAATATAATATTTCATAGAAATAGAAAAATAAATCCTTAAATTTATATGGAACCATTAAAGATCCTCAGTAACTATTATGGTTTGGATCTAAAATGTCTCACAGTGTCCATGTGCGTAAACCTTGATTGCTTATTTGTGGGAAGGGGGGATGGAAACTTTATGAGATGTGTTTTAGTAGAATAAATTTAAGTCATTGGAACAGCCTTGAGGGGGATACTGGGAGCCTTATTCTTTGAAATTTCTTCACTTTCTGTTTGCCATGCAAGAAGCAGATTTGCTTTGTTATAGTCTCCCTGACTTATCACATTCCCAAAAGCAAAAAGATCTAACTAATCACAAACTGAAACCTCTAAAATCTCTGAAACCACGAAACTTAGTTAATATTTTATCCTGTTTAGTTGATTATCGCAAGTATTTTTCATAGCTCTGAAAATCTGGTACAATAGGCAAGGCAATTTTAAAACAAAGGAATAAAGCCAGAGGCATCACATTACTTAATATCAAATTTTATTGCAAAACTCTAGTAATTAAAACAGCATAGCACTAATATAAAAATAGAAATATTGATCAGTGGAACAGAATGGAGAGTCCATAAATAAACTGACATATTAATGATCAATCGGTGATCAACAAAGGTACCAGCGATGCTCAATGGAAAGAAGACAGTCTCTTCAATAAATGCTACTGAGACTGCTAGGTATTCATGTACAATGGAATGAAATTGGAAGGTAATTTCACACTATGTACAAAAAACAGCTCAAAATAGATTAAATACTTAAATTTCAGATCTGAAAATCTTCATGATATTGGCTTGAGAAAAACTGTATTTTTAATTTACCCCCAAAGCTCAGACAACCAACGCAAAAATAAACAAATGTGATTACATCAATCTAAAGTATTTCTGCACAGCAAATAAAATCAGCAGTGAAAAGAAAACATTCAAACTGGTAGACAGTATTTACACGATCACATTTAATAGGGGTCTAATATTACAAATATATAATGAATTCAAACGAATAAGTAGTAAAAACTTAATCCAATTAAAACAATTTAGCAGGGACCTAATTGACCCTTCTCAGAAAAAGACATCCAAATAAGCAACAGGTATGCAAAAAAAAAATTGACATCACCAATCACTTGGAAAATAAAAATGAGATACCATCTCACACATGTCTGATAAGAAATATTAAAAAAGAAAGGATAAATACTATCTAGGAGTAGGGAAATGTGACCATTTGTACACTGTTGGTAAAAATGTCAGTTAGTACAACCACTACAGAAAACTATTGAGATTCCTTAAGAAAATATAATGAAATTATCATAGTCGGTTTATATATACAAAGATTTTAATTTAACATATTGAAAATATATATCTGCATTCCCATGTTTACCACAGCATTCTTCAAAAAGTCAAAATAAGGGACCAACATAATTATCAAGTGTTATGGGAACTGTGGTATATGTATACAAAAGAACACTTCTCAATTCTAAAAACAAAGACATTATCTCATATGGGGTGACACGGATAAACCTAAAGGAGATTTTGCCAAGTAAATTAAACCAGGCACAGAGGGATACATACTACATGAATTCACATATATTTGGAATCTAAAACAAGCAATCTCACAGAAGCAGAGATACATTGATTTCTCAGAGACTGGAGGTTATGAACATTGAAGAGGTGCCAAACAAAGAGTAGAAAGTTTCAGTTAAGATTAAAAATGTTTTTTAATTACATTGCACAACACAATGATTGACTATAGTTAATAACTATGTAAAACACTCCTAAAATTCATTTGGAAACAGAAGAAACCTAGACTAGCAAAGGCAATTCTGGGCAATCAAGGCAAGGCAGGAGGGATCTCAATTCCTGACTTGAAACTGTACTACAAAGACACAGTGATAAAATCAGCATGGCACTGGCAAAGAAATAGACCTGAGCATCAAAGGAACAGATTAGAAGATGAAAGTATAGGTACAAAGATACTGAGCCACCTGATATTTGAAAAAGGGGCTAAATATGTTCATTGGAGGAAGAATAGCCTCTTTAATAAATGGTGTTGGAAAAATTGGCTCTCCAGATTTGTAAAACTGAAGCTAGATCCGTGCCTATCACCATGCACAAAACTAAAGTCTAAGTGGATCACAGCCCTAAACATTAAAACAGAAACACTAAATATACTAGAAGATAAGGTAGGTAGAAATCTTGGAAACATAGGGGTAGGTAGAAAATTCATGAACAAAAAGCAAACTGCATGGGAAACACTTTAGAGAATCAACAACTGGGATCTCATATTATTGAAAGGTTTCTGCACTTCAAAAGATATCACCAGCAGAGTGAAAAGAAAACCCACAGAATGGGAAAGAATTCTAGCCAGCAACCCCTGAGATAAAGGACTTATATCAAGAACATATAAAGAATTGAAAAACATCAAGCCCTCCAAATTCAAAGAGCCTCTCCAAAAATTGACAGCTGAGATGAACACACAGTTCTCATATGAAGATATTCAAATGGTAAATAAATACATGAAGAAATGTTCACCATCACTAGTCATTCGAGAAATACAAATTAAAACAACATTGAGATATCATCTCACACCGGAAAGAATAGCTGCTATCAAGAAATCAATTGATAATAAATGTTGGGGAGGCTGCAGGGAAAAAGGAACACTGCTCCATTGTTGGTGGGAGTGCAGACTGGTGCAACCGCTATGCAAATCAATATGGAGAATTCTCAGAAGACTAGGATTGGAAGCTACATTCAACCCAGCTATTCCCAACCTGGGTATTTTCCCAGAAAAACTGAAAAGTTTATATCACAGTGATATATGCACATCCATGTTTATAGCAGCACAATTTGTAATAGCTAAATCTTGAAAACAACCAAGATGCCCATCAACTGCAGAGTGGATGAAAATGATGTGTCATTTTTACACAATGGAATAATACTCAGCTATAAAAAAGGATGATCTTGAGACCTTCATAGGGTAATGGAGACAACTTGAAACTATCCTCATTAGCGAAATAAATAAGAATCATATTTGTAAATATCACATTGTGTTTCTAGTGTAAAAAGTAATAAGAACTGTAGGAGTAATAATACCCAAAATGCGTAATACCCAATGCGTAAAAATGAGAGGAAAAGAAAGTGCTCTAAAAGATATAACCGCATGTATGTTTAAGTGTGGAAGATAGATGACCATACTACTGTTTTTATTAGATTGTTGAGCAGAATTGTTAATAGTCTCACTGTTTGAATGTCTATTTTGTATGTTTCAATTTTGTAACTTGAACAACTATTTCCAATGATGACAGTATGTAACTTATCAAGTGGCGATTTCTAAGTGTTTTGTTTTTGTTTTTGTTGTTGACATTCTTTTATTTTTTCTCTTTGGAATTCCATATTGTTGCTACAGTTTTTCTCTTTTGTTTGGTCTTTTTTTCTCTTTAAATAAACAGAAGAAGAGGAGAAAAAAAGAATCTTATTTATAAATATCACATTTTTGTCTATAGTGTGAAAAGTAATAAGACATGTAGGAGTAATAAAACCCAAAATGCATAATTGCTACTGTAAAAAAGAGAGCAAAAGAAAGTGTTCCAAAGGATATAACTACATGTGTGCTTAAGTGTGGAAGATAGATGACCATACTACTGTTTTTTTAGGTTGTTGACCAGAACTGTTAATAGTCTCACTGTTTGAATGTCTACTTTGTATGCTTTAATTTTGTAACTTGAACAACTATTTATAAGATGACAGTATGTAACTTATCAACTAGTAATTTCTTAGTGGGTTTTTTTGTTCTTTTTTCCTTTGGAATTCTGTATTGTTGCTACCCTTTTTTCTGTTTTGTTTGGTCTTTTTTTTTTCTTTTTGCTTTCTAAATAAAATTTAAAAATAAAAAACTATGTAATATCAGTTTTAAAATGACCAAAAATAAATTACAAACATTCTTATCACAATAAATGATTATGTGTCTGAGGTGAAGGATATGTTTATTGCTTTGAAAAAATATTTTACATTGCATACATAAGTCATAATATCACCCTCTAGCCAATAAATATACACAACTACAATTTTTAAATTTATAATGTAAACATATTGATAAGAGGCTTACTGTAAATCTATTATAATAAAATTAGCATGGTACTGGTATAAGAGTAGACATATAGACCAATGGCGTGGAACTGAGAGTCCCAAATAAAATCTACACAGTTAATTCATTTTTTTCATAGGGTTTAGGCAACTTTCTATTGCTGTGACAAAACACTTGAGACTACAACTTAAAGGAGGCAAGATTTTTTATTCACAGTTTAAAAAGTCATATCTGGTCCTCTGGATCCATTACCTTAGGCCTGTGGTGAGGCAGAAACATCAGGGCAGTAGGGCATGGTGGGAAAAGCTACTCAGTGCAAGGTGTCTAGGAAGCCAGCAGGCACTGAGAGAGCCACAGAATAAGGGACTGGGGTCACATTTTCTAAATGGCCCTCATTTACCAATAATTCTATCAAACCATGAGTCTACTTACTGATTAACCTACTGGTGAGGTTAGAGCCCTACTGATCCAATCACTTTCAAGTATCACACTTCCGCACACATTATCCTCCCAGGGAACATTTTATATCCAAAACATAACAAATGAGTAAAAGATAATTTAGTGGTTGGAAATGTTGTTTTTATACAAATATTTCTGTGACAGTTGTATACGTATATGTAACAAGTTTGAAAAATGAAACTGCACTTCACACGACTCACAATGATGAACTGAAAATGGACTGAAGACCTAGTTGTAGAGATAAAACAGTAAAACCTCATGACACTGGATTTGTCAATGATTTTTTGCATATGACATCAAAAACACAGAAATCAAAATGAAAAATAGATGAATTAGAAGTCATCAAGATTAAACTTACATGTTACAAAAAGAAGTAACAATAGTATAATGTATTTGCCCATAATATGTCATTTAAATGAATAAGATTAGAAAATACATGAAGAAAAACTGAAATTGAACACCAACAGTAAAATAAAGAGTCTAATTAAAAGTGGGCAAATAATGTAATTATATTTTTTCCAAGGAAGATACACAAGTGTCTAATAAGTACAGAAAAAGTTTCTCAACACCAACAAACATTAAGAAAATGTGAGAGTCCATCTCTCTGTGTTTGAGTCTCTCCAGGGTGTTTGGACTTGCTTAATCTCTGATAGCCTATTGCAGTGGGCAAAATCTCCTAGCCTGCGCCCTCTAGAGGAGCCTTAACCAACAAGAAAAGTGTCTGGGAATTATACTGTACACTTGTATGGAAGGAACCAAAAACATGACGAAAGGGAGAAATAAGAAAAAACCCCAGCCCCCAACCCTGAAAACATTGATCCAGGAGAGGTAAATACAAAAGAGATTGAGGGCAGCAAACATGCAACATCAAACACAGCGGTAGCAGACATAAAGAGATACCTTCAGGACCTCGTAAGCGGGACCAAAACTGAAATATTAATTCAAATTAAGCTAGAGATAAGTGGATTAATAAAAGAAAGGCTGGGCACCTCTCAAGAAGACACAGACAGAAGAATGGAGGAACACAAAAGGAGAGAAAAATTTAATGAAGAATACAGAAAAAACCTAGAGTTCATGAAGCAGATTCAAAGAGATTATCAGGAAACTAAAGACTCCATATATAGCTGGCAAAACTGCTTGAAAGAAATCAAAGATAGACTATCAAAAATTGAACACAGGCTTGCAATGTGTGACCATGAAAGGGAAGATCTCTTAAAAATAACAAGGGAGCAGGCAGTAAAGATACAAAGACTGGAAGATGACAAGAGGATCTATAACTTAAGAATAAAGCATGTGAATGAAGAAGCAGGAATCAAACCAGAGGAATTACAAAGGTTATTCACAGAAATTACTAAGGAAAATTTCCCAAGCATAGAAAAAAGAAATGATATGCAGATGTATGAAGCATACAGAACTCCAGCCACCTACAACCAAAACAGAGCTACACCCAGACACATAATAATCAAGATCCCAGAAATTCAATATAAGAACAGAATATTAAAAGCCATCAGAGAAAAGAAACAGATCACCAATAAAGGCAAACCCATCAAAATCACGGCACACTTCTCGACACAGAACATCAGGTCAAGAAGAGCTTGGAGTGAAGTAATTCAAGTGCTGAAGGTGAACATTCTCCAGCCCAGATTGATGTATCCCACAAAACTCTCTCCAGAAATTAATGGAGAAACAAGATGCTTCCATGACAAAGAGGAACTAGGAGAATTGGTGACCACCAGTCCAACCCTACAAAAAATACTGAAGGACATTCTAGGGAGAGAGAACAAGTATATGAGCATTTCACGAACAGTGGCAGAGAGGCGTCAGTGAACGGAGCAGATAGTGGAGTGGAACAGAAAGATAGACAACCAATGGCAGGAAAACAGAATAGCAGAAATAAGGCAGAGAAGATTGGCTGTAATCTCTAGTATAGATGGCCTTGAAATTCTAACAGAGAGAAACACAGGCAGAGTAGATCAGGAGATAGGGTCCATTGAGCTGCTCTATAGAGGGAGGCAGTGGGACCCAAAAAAAGCAGTGCACCCCATGGGAGTGAAAGGGGAGGAATTGTCTAAAAAAGGGAGGCAGAGGATATTGTTAATGGGGTAACAAGATTTAAAATTTACATTATTGTCACCACTCTGCTTGGATGGATTACGTGCTGTTCCATTTTGTTTACTTACACTAGACTTGAGGACATAGTCAGCTATCTCCAAAATAAGAGGACATATTATGGTAATCATCCCTAATTTTCCTACCAACTTAATCTGAAGCCCTTTATAATTTATACTGTCTTATTATGACTGATCTTATTTGAATGTAGTTTTTTAGATTGCTAGTTTGTATTGACTGACTTTATTTAAATCTGTTTTGATTGATAGCATCAAGTCTAAGAGTATAGGCAACCACACTGAAAATGACAAGATTCACTAAGATACCCACACTGGTTTGATTATTACTTGCTTTTGAAGTCTTATAATGTCTCCAATGCTTCTTTTTTATTAATGTTGTTATATACTGCTGAGACATTATGATAACCATTGTAGATCACCTTGTATTGTGGTTTTATGTGACTGTTTTGCCTCATGCTTTTCTAGGAATTGTTTTGTTTTCTCTTGCTTTGTTTTGTTTTTCCCTCTAATACAGAAATGATAGATATACATGTAGAGACTCATGCATGTGTAGAGCTTATAAACAGTTTACGAGAACCAACTATATAACACATGTTGAAATGAACAATTACTTTGAATAAAAAGAGACACTACAATACCCAGTGTTGATTTCATAATGTCATGATGTGAAATCCAGCAAAACTATCACTTTTTGTTCAAAGTGATTTTGGCTTGCTTTGTCTTGTTTAAGTTCAACACATATGGAGGTATGGACAGCTGTATTGAGGAGAATGAGAGATACTATGACAGCCATTCTTTGCTTCCCTAATGTCTGGTCTTGAAGACCTGAAGTGCCCTCCTCGTCCTGCTCAGATCAATTACATGCTATGTTGTTTCATGTGAATTCCCTGTACGTGACAATATGGACAACTATTTGGAAGAAAACAAGACTCAGTGTGATGGAGAGTAAATATCTCCGATTGTCTAGTTTTGAAATTTATGTCTCTTACATTGCTTTCTTGTGATCCGCTTTGTTCTGTTTTGTTGTGTTTAATTTTACCCTTTTGACATAATTGCATGTATATTTGAGTGGGTAAGATGGATGACCATATTGCTGTTTTTGCCAGATTGTGGAGCAGAACTGTTAACAGTGTCACTGTTTGAATATCTACTTTACATGTTTTAACTTTGTAATTTGAACAACTATTTCCAAGAAGTCAGTATGTAATTTGTCAAGTAATAATTTCTTAGGATTTTTTGTTGTTGTTCTTTTTCTTTTTTCCTTGGAATTCTGTATTGTTGTTACCCTTTATTCTGTTTTGTTTTGTTTTTTTCTCTTTAAATAAATTTTTTTAAAAAAAGCAAGTCCAGTCTGGCAACCAGCGCCAAACTCAGGCCTCCACCAGACTGGAACAGATGGACTCCAGCCTCTATCCATGAATCAGCACCATTTGCAGATCAGGGCTAGAGAGAACAAAACCACATCAGCAAGCAAGCCCAGTCTGGGAGGCAGTGCCATGCCCTGACCACCTGCAGACTGGAGCAGACAGATCCCAGCCTGGCAAACAAGAAGTATCAACCCTCACCCCATACCCCACTGTAAGTAACAGGATTATCTGGAAAAACACAAGCTATGAAGATAGCTGTGGAGGTGAAATGCAATTGGATGCGTGTGGTGCAGGTCTATGACCAGTGGTCTGATCAGAGGTTCAGAGGATAGTGGTACACAGTGTGACATCTAGGGGGGATCTCCTTCTGAGGTTTACAACCATTGCTGATTCCCTGTGGTCTTGTTTTGGAAGTCCTATATCATTTCCACTGTTTTGTTGGCATGGGTTTTATTATTTTTTGTTTTGTTTGATTATGTTAAATCTGATTGCATGAGTAGCTATTTCAAAGACAGCAAGATATATTATGGCAGCAATTTAAGATTTACTATTGGTTTATTCTGAAGTCCTTGTTACACTCACTGTTTTGTTTTATTGTTTCTATTCTATTCTGTTGTGTTTGATTTTTTACTATGTTCGATGTTATCTGCACCTATTTTGAAGACATTAAATGGTATTGTGGTAACTAATGTTGATTTCATAATGTTTTGAAGTCCTATATCTTTTATACTGGTTTGTTTTGATAGGTTTTATTCTATTTTATACTCTTTAAAATAAAAAAAAGTCTAAAAAAACTTGATGTATCCAAGTTAGTTCAGCTCCTGAATGTCTGCTCATACTTGACAAATTGGAGTCCAACTCAGCAGACCCTATGGGAACAGCTTGATGACTTCAGATTGTCCTGAGATTACAGAAAGTAGGTGGGACAAACCTTTAAATGCTTTCATGCTGAGAAACTTTTTGAGGGAAGATCTGTTTTTTTCATGGCACTGAAGGATGAAATCACCTTCCTGACAAACTGTCATGGTTGTGCCATCTTGCTTTCCACCATCAGATGCATTAACCTTTCTTCAGTTCTAAGAAAATATAAAAATTTACCACCATGTTTGGATAGGGTTCTTTCTCTTTCCTCTTTACTGGATTTGAAGATATGGGGTTGGGGTGGAGGAAAAGGCAGTGTTAAAACTTGTGTGTGTTTTATCCAAACTACGTGAATCTGTCCCTATGTATAAAGTCTCATATATTTAAAGGAATATATATATATATATATATATATATATATACATATATATTTCTAATTTCATCACTGTAGTCAGAAAGATTTTTTTACCCACTCTAGGGCCAGAATTCTTAATGAACAACAGGTAGAACCCCTAACATCTACTAATCAGTGCATTCTTACATAATTTAAAGAGATGAATGTTCCTCCAATGAGTCCTACTTCCAAATAATTAGACAAGTATATTTCAATAAAGACATCAATCAGGAAGTTTGATTTTTTTTATTTTTAGAAGTTAACAATAATTCATTAGTTCTGGATAACATTATTAGTATCAAAGAATGTTCCAATATTTTTAGAGTACAGATTACATATAAATTGACTTAAAAAGACACATTTCCTGAAACAAATTGAAGAGTACTTAAAAGATCTCATTGAATCATTCCCAGTTTTAAGGACACTGTCTCAACTAAATGAATCTTGGAAGAAAATAATGGCTAATTTTTCTCAAAACTGCTGATAAAAAAACATTGAAATTGTACTTTGTAATGTCAGTATGTATGCATGTACTAGTAGTGTATTTGTGATTCTGTTTTGCCTGTTTTATTATTTTAATGATCACTTCGGCTTCTTCTGAGGACTTTACCATTACCTCAACTAACTCAGCCACTGCAAAATTTCCTTATCCACCTTATCTATCCAATATTTGTTTAGCTTTGAAATATTTCCAATAATGATTTTTATTTTGGGTGATATTTTTATGAAGAAAACCTAATTTACATTGAATTTACATTTAAACCTAATTTACATTTAATAAACATTAAATGTAAATTAATAAACATTTAAACCTAATTTACATTTAAATTGAAACCATACTTTATCAACAGTGCTGCTAGCAGCCTGCTATAACTTTCATGCATCAAATTTGGAAGTACCCCTAAATGCTTCTGTGATGGGCTGGGGTTTCCAGGTGCTGCTGTCACAAGATAAAGTGGATACATAATTTCAGTTGTCTATTGCAATGTACACTATGAAATGATTGCATTTTTCATTTTTTATTTCAGCTGCCAAAGGGTGTAAAGTTTTAAGATGAGTTTGCACCTAAATTTGAAATGATTATCACCTATGAGCCACTTCAAATATTTTCAATGTGTTCTACTCAAGTATTCAACATTTTAATCTTTCTTCTTGGTGTGTGCCCACCTTTCTTTCTTCATTAGTGGCTTTTCCTTCAAAATTCAGTTACACATTATAGTCATTCTTGTATGGTTACACCAGGACAACTGTGCAGATTCTGTTAACAATTGCTTATTTACTGGACTGTTACAAGGTACCATGGGAGTTAGTTTTCTAAAATAGTTTTTCCAAAATTATTGCCTTAAAATATGATTTTAAGCTAAAATTTAATTTTAAGCTTTACTTTGAGTAAATAATGATTACAACATGAATTTTATAGACTTAGATCTATATATTCTTAACTGAGAAAATTTTCTGAAATTCAAACATAGCAAGCTTTATATGCTTAGCAAAGAGGAACATGTACAGAGTTCCCCTATGGCCTCTTGGTATATAAATTTATAATAATACTACATCTAAGGAAATACTTCAACATAAAAATTCATTTTCTTTTTAAAATTATTGCATTAAAAAGTTATTTGAGTTGTAAACACTCAAGGATAAACCAGTTTTAGGACCATGTCATTGTGTCACAGTAACAGAAATGTGAATCACATTCATTTTTCTTTAATTCATGGATTCAGGTTCTCCTATTTTCTCATCATTGAGTTACTATATTTTTAATGTGTTTGGAAAATCCAAATCCTCATTTCTTATACCAGTGTGCCACATAATGATGCACTATCATGAAATCACATCTAGTCAGCTATTTTTTTTATTTTAGTTATCCAGGTAGTTTGAAAATTATTATCCCACTAGCACTATCTTCAGATTTCTGAAGCAGAACTAAAAGGAATTATAAATGAGGTATACTTTGTGATAGTTCTGTTGTTCTCTATTTCTCCAGAACTAAGCAGAGTTTTGAGGATAGACATGCAGAAATAATGCTTTTTATCAGGTAGCTCTTACCATAGGTGGTGAAACATCACCTATCTGTGGCATCTATAATATATTTGGGTGATAGGATTGCATTACTTTACCACTGTAATTTTTCAGATTCAGTTACATGATGAAAGTAAAATTTCCCTCAAAATCTATTCACTTCTTTATAGCTTTGTATCTATACATGGAATTATCCCTGAAATAATTTTAAATTAATTTCTCACTTTACAGCAGTAGAAATCTGAAAATTTATGTATTTAGTTGATATTTTTGTTGTATATTATCATTTTAATTTTGCTAAAAAAACTGTAGGAAATGAACATATAGTTTAATCTGGGATTAAATATTTGGTACTGTTCAATGGTCACACTAGTGACCAGAAGATAATTTTGAAACATTAACCAATTTTAAGCTTAGAATTTTATGTGTGAAGTGTTAAAAAGAAATATTCTTTATACAGTACATGTGCATTAAAGTTCAGTCCTGTGCTTAGGTTTGCAAGTGTATTATTTGGTGATTTTCAGAAACAGTTACTTCACATCTTTGGAGAGTTTGAGTAAAATCAGTCATTTGAGATTTTTGTCTTTTCTTATAAAACAAAGGAAACCATTGTAATATGGAGTAAAACCACAACTGATTTCTAGCTATGGGCTTAATAGTGAGGGGATAGGTGATTTTTCCTCATTTGTCACTGCCATTTTCTCTGTGCATATAGGCTGCTCAACCTCAGTATGGTTATAACATAGTCATTACAATTTTTGTTTCATGACCTAACCAGTGGTGGCAACCTATGACATGCATGCCACAATGGGCTATTTGTTATCACTGAAAACGCTAAAAGGTTTGCCATCACTGACCTACCCTTTACTTTTTCACATGACATTGGAAAAATTTCATATAGTTTGTTATTATTTTATTCTCTCTGTAAAATCCTACTCAGTGACAATACTTTTGAAAGCTTCCTTTAATCTACTTATAACAGATTTCTTTATGCTGTAAATTTGAATACCATCAACTGTCTTAAGAGTAATATTTGAATTCACAGTAACAAAAGTTACAAAGTTTGTGCAAAAGATATTGTACACCTTTTGGAGTACATAAAGATGGCTATAGTAAATTTTATATATAAAGCTGCATTTATCGTTAAAACTATTCTCTGCTACATTTAAAGTTAAGCATCTGATTTAATTTTTCTCTAATAATAAAAACTGAATGCTCATTTAATCTTAGAAAACTGAAGATGTAGCAGCATATATATATATATATATATATATATATATATATATGAGATTTTTTTAAAGTGTTGTAACAAATTTTGTTTTGGAACCTTTTAAACAGGATAATTGCTTTGGAGCTCTTCGAGTCTTCCAAGGGTCATAAAATATACTCGGCTGTGGTGATTATGCAGAGTAGAGGTAAAGAACAGCTTTAAAAGAAAGAGAAAGACACTATCAGTACATATTCAATATATTGCAACTAAAGATTTAGTAATCAACAGTGTTAAGTATTAATATATAGATATAATTTAAATGTATCTGCACTCCTTCATTAAAATATTAATCCGTATTGTTTCAGACAGTTTTATCCAATTAAAAAGCAAGAAATTAGTTTGGAGTTTCAATTATATAGTTAAAATGACCTTTTACCATATACTATACACTTGCAATTGATACAGTATAAATCATTTTTTGTAGGTGGCATTCATCAGCTGAAGTTTATAATTTGTTTTGATTAAGAAATATTTTATTTAAAAATCTAGTTTTACATAGATTGGATTTTCTTTCAGTATGAGGAAACAATTAATTTTTATGATATTTACTATTAATTGCTGAAATTTAAGAAGTCACTGAAATTTTCTACTTTAATAGTTCTAAAGAATGAATTTGATCCAGTCGCTTAGAGGAAATGTTGTATAAATAAGTACTCTTCCATCAAGAAAATTCAACAGAACATGGTCATAAATATCAAAGGGTCATGGTCATAAATATCAGACCTAGCTATCTCATAGCTAGATCTGATTTTTTACTTTCAAAATGGTTATACTTCAAAGATTAAGAGACACAGTAATAAAGAGGATAAGATATGCTAGCTGCCCTTAGGTTAGCACATTTTATATGCCACACAATCTGGGAGAAGTTTACTACACACACATTATATGAGTTTTCATACTTGTTTGCAAAACATGTATTAATATTCTCATTTTGGAGATGAAGGAACTAAGGATCAGGAAGATCAAATTTCTCAGATTTTCATACCTATTAACATGGCAACCAGGACTGTATCTTAGATCCATCTGACCTGAAATACTAGTTCTTTTCATTCTATTTCTGTGCTTTCCAAATTTGGATCTTTCCTTGCTGTGGGGTACTTTAATCTAGTTATGGTAAAGTTAATTTCAATCCTCTGCAATCTCTCTCTTTTTGTTTTGTCCTCTGAGACAGGATCTCACTGTGTAGTTCAGGCTGGCCTTAAACACACTATGTAAACCAGGCAGGCCTCAAACGTGGCAATCCTCCTCTCTCAGTCTCCCTAATGGTGTGATTACAGGCAAGAAACATCACAACTGGCTTCAGTCTCTTCTAAATACGAATGTTTCTTTTTCTTATTAGGATTATTTATTCAACTGCTACATGTCATGACAAGTAAGAATATTCCTGATTTTATGGAGTGAACTATTTCATCTAACTATTTGAAGTAGTCATTGAAATTTATTAAATTACACAAATAATTGCCAAATCTCAATACTTCATTGATGAGGGTGTGAACAAAAGGAACTCCCACACACCGTTTGAGGGGCTACACATTAGCACAGATGCTATGGAGAACAGTATAGGTATTTCTCAAAAAACTGAAAATAAACTTTATTCAATTCAGATAGTCCACCTCTGGGAATATAAAACTAAAAAACTGAAATCAGCATATCAGACAGATACTGCCATGCCCATGTTTTACTGTTGCACTACTGACCATACTTTTTAAATCAGGTTACCTCCACATCAACTGATGAATAAGAAAAATATAATACAAATGAAAAATGGAAAATTATTCAGCAGTAAAAAAGAATGAAATCCTATCATCTGAGGTCAAATGGATGGAAATAGAAAATTTGATGCTAAGTGAAA
This sequence comes from Dolichotis patagonum, assembly GCA_004027295.1. NCBI lineage: Eukaryota > Metazoa > Chordata > Mammalia > Rodentia > Caviidae > Dolichotis > Dolichotis patagonum. The sequence goes on from PVJX010001362.1 coordinate 46,345, forward strand.
TAAACCATACACAGGAAGACAAGTGCTTCATGTTCTCTTTCATATGTGGAAGTTAAAATACATTAACCTGAATGTAGAATGGTGATTACTAGAGGTTAAGCAGAACACAAGGGTGGTGGATACATGGAAGTTGGACTTGATCTCTGATGTTGCATGTGTGTGCTACTGCATCACTCTGGATCTCATTAAGAGGTACAATTAATACATATTACTAAAAGGCACCATTTATACAATGATTTGCTCAAGTGTTTTGTTTAAAAGTATTTTATTTGAATATAAAAAGAATGGTAGATCAGGGCCAATAAAGGAGTTTATACTGAATACATAATGGCTAAATTTTGTTTAAGACATAACTGCAAATTTTTACCTTTTTGAAAATAAAGTTATCTTGTAACAAAATTTCATCATTTAAAAAGTCAATCTTTCTACTTTAAAATAGAAAATTGATTTTGCCAGTGGCATGTTAATTTGAAAAATACAACGCAAGCATATCTATGGCCAGAAACAAAAGGGCATATACTTATTTAGTTAATTTCATTTGCTGTTTTAGTGTCACTCTAACCAAACAGTGTACATTGTACCTTATCGCCTCGGGTACACAGAAATCTCAGTGTCTTGATTGACCTGGCCTTCAGCTCATCTTCCAGTACTCTTGATTGCAAAGAGCGCACTTCAATAGCTCTCCGGCCCCATCCTGTGGTCCGCTGTGTACACTCAAAAGCTAAAATATCAATGAAAAAAAAGAGGAAAATATATTTTTCCAGTAGTGATTGAAGATTGCAACGAGAGTTGATGTTTGATTATAAAATCAAATTACTTATTCATGAAATTGACTTCAAAATTGAAATTAAATTGTGAACATATTTTGAAAAATGGCTTCCGTGGAAGAACTTAATAAGTTTAATTTCAGAATAGAATTAACAGAAAACCAGAGTATAAAAAAATAAGAATCAGTGGTCTGAGTAAGGGAAATAAGTAATTCTATATGGATTTGATATTTTTGCCCATCTGACTTCTTCATTAAGAAGTAACACCCAAACAGCAAAATTTTTCTAAACTGAATGTAAAGGCTACTTGCTAAACACAAGAACATAGTTCATGCGACATCACAAAATCTCTACCTTAGTCCTGCAACACATGAATTTGTCACTTAATCTAGCTACTGAGCTCACATGCTTTCTGAAATGGGAATCACTCAGTGATTTGGAACTGAGAATACTTAGTAAAACTGCCAGTGATTGCTAAGCCTCTCTGTATTTGTTCAGAAATGCTGAGCAATGATCTTGCTGCCAAAAATATTTGTCATTCTTCAAGGAAATATAATAGTTAGATTAGGAAAGTTTGGATCTGAGTACGTTTTAAATAATGAAACAGTTTTTTTTAAGACAGAAAAAGTAATTTCTTTAACATCAGAACTATAATATACATCCTTATTACTAAAAATTAAAAACACCATGTGTCTATAAGGTTATAATTTTTTTTATGGTACCAGGGATCAAACTCATGATCTCATGCTTGCCAGGCAGGTGCTTATCCTGCTGAGCTAAACCCCTGGCCCTATAAGGCTATAATTTATTTTATGTTTAAGTGTTTTTCAAATTCTAGCAAAGTAAAGGTAAAATTATTTTCTTGTTATAGATAACAAATCATCTTAAGCACAAAAATTGGATAATTTTTCAAGGTCCTACTGACTCCTGTGATTGTCTAGTGACATAAATATAGGGGATATTTTCAGTTTCCCAGTTGAATTGAATTGCCTTATTCCTGTTAGCAATTAGTATATGAATCACAAATATACCACTGTGAAGGTTATTACAGGATTGATTACTTTTACTCCTGTCACCCGAGATTTGTCAATTATACTGTAAGCATTTCTCTTCTTCACTTAAAATGGTTTTAAAACCTCTGTGAATTCTTGTCTGAAGAAATTGGAGCAGGTTTTCAGAACAATCTTGAATATGTATGCAAAAAATAAAAGATTCTGCAGACACAATTCAAAGTGCCATCATCCCATAAAAAAATGTCCATCAAAATTAGTTCTTTGAAACTGGTCCTTAAAGCCACATAAGGGTCACTTTTACCTACCTTGTAGAGATTTCTCGGACTGATTGTCTCTCTTTAAAAACTGCCTCAACCCTCCCACCCTGCCCCACAATACACCTAGCTTTCTCCTTCAAAGCCCTTTTCTTTGGAAATTATTATCTTAGATTTTAATAATTTCACCCCACATTTTTACTTTTCTTATGCATTTTGGTCCCTATCTTGGATTCACCATACAATCATGAAGTCTTAGAATCATACACAAGCACCCCAAACTGTTTATGTTTCCAAAATCATAAGTCCTATATTTTTAGGAAAAAATGCCCTGGTCAGAAAAAATTAAAAGATGATTTTCTTTATGTGGCCATCAGCCTGGTGTGTTATATGACTCCAATTGTATCTGTTGTTTCTCTGAATGATTTGATTTTTTATAGGACTATCACTCACTAAACGTAACATTACTGACTGTATGAAATAGAAAATTTTTGCTATTACTTTATGACATGAGTCTCCTCAATAAAGGTAAATCCTCTAAAATTAATGCAGTGGAAAGGTGTGTTTGCAAAATAAGTTTTTGTTTTAATAATATAACACAATGAACACCTACGGTAACTAAAAGTGATCTCTGTTTGGGAGTCACATGAATTTGCTAAGTATATGAGAAACACTTGCTTCATCTTACTAAGAGCAAAAGTGTGCAAGACTCCAGAAAAATCCTCATTTTTGTTTTAAGAAAAAATAATCTTTCAGGAAACTTTTGCTTAGGAGACATTTTCCTTAAAATATTTCTCTGGAATTATCTCCAAGAATGAGGCATTATATACATACCTACAGATGATGGTATGTCTTTCCACACTTCAAGGATTTTCTTGAAAAGTTGTTCGTTTGCTTCCACAGAGAGAGCTTCAGCATTGAAGGTGAGCATCATGCCAATTCCCAAGCAATCCGGCAGAATGATGATATTCTGTGGTATAATGATTTCCAGGGGCTGGAATTATGTTTCATAGAGATTTATGTGTCCAACATTCTTATCACTACTGTTTTAATTGAAGCAGCTTGTATAATCAGAGACCAAAGTAGGTTCAAAGTACAGGGAGTAAGGTAACTTCTGTTTCCCAATTAAACAGCAAGCTACCCAACACTGGCAGAGCTGCTTACCTTATGAAATGTAGTCATGACTGCTTAAGATTTACCTTTATATTTAAAAATAAAGATTTGTTTAAAAAATAAAATTTATATCTAATATACGGAGTTTTCTTGAACCTCTGTAATATTAGAGATTTGGCTTTAACATACATTTTAACAATTAGTGAATATTTTACTAATGGATATGTGAACCAAGCAACAAATACATAGCCATTGGTTACTACCAAATTCATTAAAATAAAAAATGGAAATTTAACCTAAAATAGTTTAAGTTTAAAATGTTTACAAAGCTAGATTTTATGATATACTTTATAGCTTGAAATACAGCAGTCACCCCCCATTTGCAAAAATGTAGGGTCTTATATCTAATTTTTACGTTATTAACATACATGCAATACACAAGTTCAGGAACATTTCTAAATTCCACGACACATAAAATAATGTGACAAAATTTTCTTATACTGATATTGTCACATTGACAATGATTCCCTGAGCAATAAATAATTATTTTCCTCTACTATTTCTTCAAATTAGTAAGTTACAGAAAAACATAAAAGTTCAGAAGCTATACTTGCCAAACCCAGCATACTCAGGCCAAGAGTTTGAGTCCATGTCTCAGCAACAACAATCCTTAAAACTAAAATAGGGATCCAGAGGCGAAAAGCAATTTTAATGCGTTCTCTGGGCACTTGCATGAGCAATTGAATCAGAAAAGAGGTAAAGGAAGAAAATAAAAGAAATTGCAAGAAACAAGGTTGTCTCAGTAAAATTGGTTTATAATAAAACTGGACTGCTGATATTCCAGACAGCCTCTGCTTTAATTCACTTGCTTCTCAGATGATTCCTGAAGAAACCAGATACACTTTGGCACATATGGTTTCTTGTAGCATTACAGATTTGTAATTCTGCACTCTTGAAAAAACATTTTCAGTACATTCTGCTGCAGAAAACACCTTCCTCTCTCTTATATTAGGGTCCTTTCTTTTTTACTGGATCAAGACTCTAGAGCATTTAGCTAAATCTAATTTTGAATAAGGTATCCTAATTGGGTCAGAAAATCATGTTTTAAGCTCATTTTTTATTCTGGCTCGCACAGTAATTAATGGGTTGCTTTAATAGGAAATATGTTTCCTTGTAATTGGTTAGGTGAAACAGTGGGTTAAAATTTCTTCAGTGGCTTTTAAAATAAGTATAAATTGAACCAATGCTGAAATGTTTGGTATTGCACTGGCTCCTAAATAAAGGCTCTCTGACACAATATAAAAAGAAGACACAGAGGGCCGAGCATTTAGTTCAGCCTCTCAAATCTCTTGTCTGCTAAATGCCAAAGGGTGAGTTTGATCTCCAGTTCCAAAATCAAAACAAAACAAAACTAGACACAGGAAGCTATGGAAGACAACTAAAGAATAATATATTATTTGTAGTAAAATTACCCTGATTTGGGCTGGGGATTTAGTTCAGCAGTATAAGCACTTGCCTGGAAAGCGCAGTCATGAGTTCAATCCCGGGACAAAAAAAAAAAAATTACCCTGGCCTCACTTTTATGTGGCATTTGATGGAACTGGTTCAGTATTTTCTACGTTATAAACAGGGTAAGTTTTGTATAAGCATAGGCAATCACTAGGTGCTCAGCTGATGATTGTTAATATGATCAAATCACTTTAAAATGTTTTCACTAATGTTTTAACAAATGCCCTATGCAATTTATTAGAGATGTACGATGTAATTGTGAAAAGTGTTCAAAATTTCACATGATTCCAGTGACTTAAAGAGTATTTAGCAGTTTTCTCCAGGAATTTTTGCATAATTAAAATGTGCTAAAATTTTAATTGTCTACAAACTGAGGATCAAAAAAGCGTGAAAAACACATTAATTGCTTCAGGCCTTTTTTAAAGTATAATTTTTAATAGTACAACATAGAGGCAGGCATGTTGGCTCATGTCTGTAATCCTAATACTTAGAAGGCTGAGGCAGGAAGCTGGCCTCGAGGTCAAGGCCAGCCTGCCCACATAGCAAGACCCTGTCTCAAAAAAAAATTTATTCTCAAAAAAATTATTAGACATAATAATGTATTTTTTTGCTGTCTGGGCTATCATGTTATGGTCAAGTTGTATATCAAAATTGTATATATAGATATGATATTTTCACAAATATCCCTATTTTACATGTTGTGTTATATTTCACTATTTTATAATTATTTAAAGGGAGTAAATGTGCATATTTATCAAAATGCTGAATCCTTTGGTCCGAAATTTCAGGTAACAATTGATATTATACAAGAGTATTTTATGTTTATTTGCTATATATAGCAGTTAAAGTAATATAATAAAGAAGGAAAAAATAATTTCAAAACTGTTTTGGATTGAATACATCTGTTAATGCATTATGGGGTATAAAAGGGACAAAAGTAAGGACTGTGACCTCAAAAGGCTCCTTGGACCAATTATTATAATTGCATAATTTGGATGGATAGAGAGTGTAGAACCTGTCTCTCACCTAAAAGGAGGCAGGCCTGAATCAGTTCCAGTTGAAAATGGCCAGATAATAATGAAGGCCTGAGATTGTCAGTCTTCTTCTATAGAAATCCAAAATTTGAATGTAAAATTTATTCATTAGGAACAAACAAACAGAACAAAAATCTGTGTTCTAGAAGAGCAAAATGTCTGAACTTGACTAAGAAACCATCAGTGATATTTGTTTAGGCATGGTCACTTTTTGGTACTCAGTGGATACTTTTTAGTTACCTGTTTCAGTATGTGTTTCTATTTGTATTTTTAAACTTTTCAGAGTTTTACTATTTGGAAAGCGATAATGCTGCTGTGCAATAATTTCTAAGAATTTGAAGGCATTAACTTACGTTACTTGGCAGGATCACATCAGATATAACTGTAGATTCTACATCAATGATATGATATCCATTTTCTGTGCTGAAGAAAATCTTTAGTCTTTTCTCAGAACCAATAGCTAAGTCAACTGTTACCGGTTTATGATCAAGAGTTGGAAACACCTGAAATACAATGCTAAGTATGACTAAAAGGCCAAAAAATGATATCCTGCTTAAGGTACAAATTCTCCCATTTTTTTGTAGGTTTATAGGTTTGTAGAACCTAGGTAGATGTTTTAAATGGTGTACTGTATTTAAAGACCAATATACTAGAGCTTTTCTTAGATCTGTCACTACAACAAAGACACAGTTATAGTTAGGTTTCAAATGTTTCGAGTGTCAAATTGCCAGTCTTAGAGTCTCATATCACTCTGCAGTTTTCCGCACTTAATTCCCTTGTCTTGAGTTTCAGCAAATGGAGACGCTCCTCTGGATTAGCTACCTGTATTTTTGACAGTATCTGTATATAACTTCATAAGACATATAATGTCCTTTGGAGTCTACTGATTCCTTGAAGCATACTTGGTAAACATGAAAAAGACAAACATGTTAACCTACTGTCGACTGAGTGTGCTATAGGCTTCTATGAGTTTTACTCCAAGGACACAAAAAACCAATCAGGGTTCCCTGCAAAGGCCAGATCACAGTGGAAGACTGAGCATTACAAGATTCACCCTGTTAGAGTGTTGAGGTGTGATTCAAGAACTGGAGTGAGGACTTTGACAAGAACTGTGTGTCAGGTTTGAGAGACTGTTGGTACATATCTCTTTGATTTCCCATTCTGTACCAGGTAGCACTGACCAATCAGTTGACATTTAAGAATAAACCCATATTCAAATATTGCCAACTGAGATTAAATCAATGATGTAATTGTGTCAAGGCAGACCACGACTGTTTATATAGTAGTCTGCTATTTATAAAAACTACTTAGCAATTGTGGAACGAATCCTTGAAAAGCCATTAAAAAAATTAGTCCATTTTTATTGTGATATTTTGGCCTACAAAACAAACCATGTAAACAGCTCTAAGTTACAATATCTTTTCATTAATACCTTTTGGGGTCTATCAGAATGTCTCTCTACTAGTATTTTGTAAACATCTGTCCAAGTAGTAACAAATTCAGTATTATCTGGAACATTCTAAAGAATAGAAATTCCCAGACCTTACTCCAGATCCACTAATTCAGTGTGGGATTGGGTCTGGGACCTAAATTTTTAACAAATGCTCCAGCTAATTTTGATATATGTTCCCTATTAAAAGCTATTTGACTTGATAGAATGTTGCCATTCCACTAATTAGCCCACATTAAAATGGAATAAATATAAAACATGCCTATTTGAGTGGAATTTTGGAGAATTTCATTTATTTACAACCTTCAATCTATTTGATATGTTAAAAAAAAGTCAGCATCACCCTGTTTGGGATTGAAGCAAAGTTAAATAATAATAAACATGGAAAGATTACTCATAAGCCTAACTACCATATCTTGCAAATGGTTCTAGAGAGGAATTTGTTTACATTTTCAGCTTGTAAGCAATGTAGACCCAATAATTACTACCATCAACACCTACTGTACTCATAGTAATTGAAGCAAAGATATTTTTCTCTTCCCTCATTCCCATTCCAATGGCTTCCAAACTTTTCTTTAATTTCCCTCTGCTTCCCTCTCCCCTACTAAGATAGAACAGGTATGTTCTCAGATTCAAGTCTACAGCATTATGCCCAAAGCCTGTGTTTGGGACTTTAAAAGAGAAGATACTCATGTTGACTATAGGAATTGGGAGTGAACAGCTTGTGAAGTGGTTCTGTAAGAGGGGTGATGAGGAGAGAATCAGGGATTTCCCTCGCATTCTCCCTTTCTCTGATAGTGTGTATTATTTAAAAAGGGGTTTCAAAGGTCTAAACAATAACTACTGACATAACATATTCAAACTGCATTAACTGTAGAAGAATGGTAAATACTACACCTGCATTAAAAATATTGCTTTGTTTACTTTTCCTCTGAAAAGAAAAATGATATGATGCAATGGAAAAAGAGATCACTCACTTTAATAGCAGTGCTGTCATCGACGGATTTTGATGCCCATGCATAAAGGTGAATTGATGATTTCAAAGCAATTGCTATATATGTTGTTTCTTCATGTTGGACTACAATGATAAAATAAAAAGAAGTAACAGTGCCACAGATTTAACAAGAGCATTCAAGTGTTTCATTTGTTATCGAAAATACAACCATGATGTAAGAGCAAATCTGCATATTTTGTAAAGCTGCTTGTTTACAAACTGATGCTCATCCAAAAGTAATAAGATTACTATATACTTTTATCGAGTGTATTTAGTATCATTTAAGAGTATTTGAAATTGTACATTGTAAACTATAGAATATGGATAAAAAATTAAAGAAGACCTAAATAAATGGAAAATGTTTCATGTTCATGCATGACTACGTGTAACATTTTAAAGATAACAATACTATTAAAATACTCTGTAAAATCAATAAATTACGTATTAAAATACCAAAGGCCTATTTTTTAGAAATCAAAAAGTTATTCCTAAATTTCACATGGACTGGCAAGAAGCTCTGAACAACTAACACAGTCTTGAAAATAAAAATAAAAATTAGTGTATTCATATGGCTTGATTTTAAAACTACAAAAGTAATAAAAATATGGTGCACACATCAGGATAGGCATACAAATGAAGGGAATATAATTTACAGTCAATAAATATACCCATAAATGCATAGTAAATTATACATACACCATTGCTCAAGGAAAAATAGTGTACAATACATGGTGCTGGAACAACTAGATACTTATATGCAAAGAATGAAGTTGGACACTCTACCTTCTACCACATATATAAATTAATCCAAATTGGATCAAAGGCCTAAATTTAGGAACTAAAACTTTAAAACTCAGCAATAAATAAGTGGACAATTATTGGTGACCTTGAATATGTCAATGTATTCTTATGCTTAACACAAAAAGTGTAAATGTCAAAAGAAAAAAATGGATAAATTAGGATACATCACTTTTTAAAAAATTTTTGTGCTTCAAAAGACACAATCAAGAAATTGAAAGTATAGCCTATGGATTAGAAGAGAATATTGGCAAATCACACATCTGATAAGGGCCTAGGACAAAGAATACTTAGGGGATTTTTTAAACTAAACAAAAAATGACAAATCAACTAAAATAGGAAAATACTTATTCTTCCAAACATGATTAAAAAAGATAACCACTAAATACGTGAGAAGGTGCTCACCCACTACTTTATACCACACTAGGATGGCTAGAATCCAAAAACAAACATCTACAAATGTTTGAAAGGATGTTGAAAAAATAGAGTCCTCACACATTACTAATGACAAGATGAAATGCTATGTCTACTTTGAAAACATTCTAGCAGTATCAACTTAAAGAAAAGAAAACATGCATACTTATATACAAATATCTATAAAAATATTCACATATACAAAGATATATAAAACATTAATAGCAGCATTATTACTAACAGTCAAAAAGAAGAAAGCAGGCAAATGTTTACCAACTGAGGTCTGGGTAAACAAAGTGATGTGTCTGTATAAAACATTTATACAGCTCTTGACGTATATGATGCAACCTGGCTGAACCTTGAAAATATTATAAGTGAAAGAAGTCTGTCACAAAATATATGGTTCCATTTATATTAACAGCTCAGAACTAACAAATCTTGTACAAAAAAGTAAATCAATGGCTATTTGTGACTGTAATGGAAGTAGGGAAAAGAAAAAAGGAAAGAAATGGGGAATGTCTGCTAATGGATGAGAGTGTGTCATTTTATGATGAAAAATAGATCATAGTCATGTTGCATATCTCTATACCATAAACCATTGACTTGTGTGCTTTAAATTGGTTCATTTAATATTATCTAAATTATTTCAATAGCACTGTTTCTCAAGGGAAAACAACAAGTACAGGCTTGCTCTTATACTTTCTGGTTAATCCATATGGAATATGTTGTATTACTTGACAGCTTTATACTTCCATTAAACCCCTTCTTTCTTGATTGGAATTCATTCTCTCTCTCTCTCTCTCTCTCTCTCTCTCTCTCTCTCTCTCTCTCTCTCTCTCTCTCTCTCAAGCTTCCTCTTTCATTTTCTTTTGTATTGTTCCCAAGTCAAAGAAAGATGACTAATAAATCCCCAAAGGAAAAAAAAAAGGAAATGTGTTAGTTAAGCAAACACTTCCTACACATTTAATGCACGTCAACGGTTGTTGCTACTGCATTGTTTTATGGATCTTGAAAGGCTATGAAAGTATCTGGAAAGTATGATTCATAGCTATTCTTCTGTGTAAATATATTACCATTGCACTTTTGGGGGGTACAAATGTCCATTAGTTATTCTGAATGATGGAGTACATGGCAAAGGGACCATTAAGGAAAACTACAGTTAAATAATCCATACCCTTGTCAAGAGGACAGTTCTACTAACTATCTGTTATTGAATATAAAAGTGTAAGTTAATAGGAAATAGTTCTGCAATGTACACTTCTAGATAACACCTGGAGTATTTTTCACCTCTAAGTTTATCACATTTGCACAATATTATTGGAAAGTAGTTGTGATATCCAAAACTAGAAGAAAATTATGCTTTTATTTAATGCTTAAATTATTGAGGCACTAATTCCTCTTTTAGTGATGCAAGTGTACATATCCATGCACATGAGATAAAACATTCTGATAAAGTTGTTTTATATGCAGAACAAAAATGATTAGTCATAAAGGAAATATTCTGTTGCAATTCATATAATGTGCTTTGAACTATCTTCCCTCTATGCTACCAGTTCTTCTTTAAGGGGAAATTAATGAAGAGGGTTAGAAGAAAAATAAGACTGAAAGTAAAGGGAATTTGCTTTTGAAATGGAGCAAAATTGGATGATATTACTTCATAGTTGACAGTTGAATGCAGGATTCTGAGATATTAGAGCTGTTACTTCACTGTGTTATTTCACAGTGGATGGTTGCAAACATATAAATGTTGTTTAAAAGCATTATCTAATCACATAAAATGCATAATCATTGCATAATCAATATGAACAGTGGGAACCATAAGATCATAGAAACATTTTCTTTTTGACTTATCATAAAGTTTCTGGTTATTACTAAGAGGAGTTCTATTTTACTGCTGTTCTAAAGAAATATGCTAAGTCTCTGTAGGTTGTTGAAGACACAACAGAAGCATTTACAGCTATATAGATAGGAAAAATACGAGTTCAGCTGGAATATTTACTGTGACTCATAAGGGAAGAAAAGTGAAGAAATAACACGGAATTTAACATCAATAGCTATTTCAGCCAATCAATATTTTCTCATTAATGGGCACAATTGCAGCAGAAAAGATCTGTCTCAATGAAATTCACTCATCTTTGCACTTAAGTTTCAAATTCTTTCTATTTTTCTTCTTTGCATTTCATAATCACTTACTTCACTCAGTGAAGGAAATAAAACTTTATATAGCTATAGTAAATGTGAAATGGGAGATACATACGGACACTGAAGTGTTCACAGCCAGTCAACTTATCAATAGCTCTGCATGTTTCCTCTGTCTTCAGCATTTCTTGTTGCCTCTTCTTACTTTCTGGATCATTATTCAAAATCTTGTTCCTCAGCCATGTCAAATGATACACCCTAAGTCTGTTCTTATGACCTGATAGATAAGAAAAGATATAATATTTCAATTCTACCTATCTTCTTCATATCTTAGAAGAACAAAAAGTAAACTATTTGCCTTTTTATGTGTGTTCACTAATGTAAAAAGTATATTTTGAAAAACTTCATTGCATCAGCATCTTCCCTTAAGAATTGGAAATGTGACAAAGTGCTAACCAGCTACCAATGTGTCTGTCTGAAGTGGGATCTAGAATGCTTCTTTGAGATAAATCATGACTGTTACTAAACAGGCAACAGAATTACCATCCATTCATTTGTACCTTGGCTTTTTACCAAGTCACTACTTCTCTGTGGTTCAGAAAACTAGGAGCTATTCCTGATAATGTTTGTGTATATAAGGGATGTCTGAATATTGACATTGGGCATTTAAGGTCATGAAGAAGGATCCTTTGTTTTCTACCATTATAGTATAATTATAAAAGAGTTGAAGATTTATTATTTCTTCTTCAACCCAACTCTTTTTATTTTAAAATTATTTTGATGACTTTAAGTACTTCTGTTGCTACAAAATATTTATACATATTTTCAGGTACATAATGTGGGATCTATATATATATATATATTGGGAAGGTACTGGGAATCAAACTCAAAACCTTGCACTTGCGAGGCAGACACTGTGCCACTGATTTATACCCCCAGCCCCTTAATGTGATATTTTTATTCATGTATACATTGGATAGTGATTAATTCAAGATATGTTTAATCTTAAATTGTTAATATCTCCTTATATTGAATATATTTAAAGTACTTTCTTCTATTTTGAAATCTATAATGTGTTGTTGTTAATTATGCACATCCTATTATTCTACAGCACAGCAAAACTAATTTCTCCTGTATTCCTATAATATTGTGTCCATTTATCCACTTCTCTTCCTTTTCTTTTTCCTCCTGTTTAATCCAGTATCAGGTAAGCACTATTTTATTCACAATTTTTATCAAATCAGCTCTTGAAATGTGACTTACGAGTGAGATCACATCTTTGATATTAATTTCTTAATTGCAATGTCTTAAATCCCACCAAATTCATATAATTTAAGAAGAAAAAGCCATTAAAATCATGTTTTGTCTCTACATAATAACTTACATTCATTTTTCTTATTCATTTCTAGAGATTATGATTACAAAATTATCAAATTCCAATGGTAGGATTTTCATGTGATTAATCATTGGTATGTTTTACATAAAATATCTGAAATAATATTAGGGTTTGGATATTGATGTCTATGACCATTCACATCTTAAATGGGAAAATAAACTTCTGAGTACCTTGCGACAGTCATATTTTTAGTACTACTTGATACAAAAACAACTCATCATTGAGAAAGCCTCAAACATTAAGGAAGGCCACATCTGGGTTACAAAAAAAATCTAAAGAGAGTCTTTTTTGTAAAGAAATCTGTTACTCAGATATATAGTCTCTATTTAGATGTTTTTAAAAAATTAAACATTGCTTCTGTGTACCTCAGATAATTATAAATGCATGGCCATAAAACACAATTTAAAAAATCAAAATTCCTGAGTATATTTATAAAGGTATTTCTCCTACAAAAGCTTACTTAATCATATAAAAGAACATATATAATCAGTGAGTAACAGACTATTTGCACATTAATATATCTTCTATATACCTAATATACATCACAAAAATATATAAATTTATAAATAACTATGATTAACATTATTTTACCCTGTAGCTAAACTTTTTTTTAACTTTATCAATCCTTCTTTTTGTCATCTTTTGCCTACATGCACATTTAATATAATTCCTTTCATATAACAATTGCTGGTTAGTAATAAGAATTACTCTAACACTTATTTAATTGCTTTTTCATACTGGAAGATTTACAGTCCTATTTCTCCAAAATAAGAAATGTAACTACTGTGTGGAAAATCTATGGAGGTCTTGAGGGTATCCATTCTGTTTTTATACATATTTGTAATATACAATGAATACCTTCATTGTGGTTAGTTGGTACCTGTACACGGCACATCTTAATTCTTTCTATATCCCTTTCCCTGCTCCCCACACCCTGTCCTTTCATCTGTTGACCCTTTTATTTTATTTGGTATTATCTACTTTTTATTTTATTCAATTATACTTTTGATTTTTCATGTAAAAGAAACCATATGACATGTAAGCTTGTGTGTCAGCTATTGTTTCATTTAAAATTATGGATTCAAGGTGCATTCAGGGGACCCATTCGAAAATAAATCTTATATACAGGACCTAGTGATAAGACTGTGCCAAGACTAAGTCCCTTAGTCACCCAAATATGTGTCCAATTTGGTTCACTTTTGCTGTTGCTACTATTGTTTTGCTTTTAACACATCACAAGAATGGCTTGTGAGGAAAATTGGTGTGCTCTGTGTACAAGGGTAGGAAAATTAGAGATGTAAAATTTCAGGTGGCTATCCAGAAGAAAAAAATGAAAACCTAACAAGGATGCAAACAATATGGTTTTTCTTATCAATAACCCATGTCAAGTGCATTGCAATGAAAGGAATTTGGCTTAAATTGTAAATGGATTAAAAATACAAGTAGAAGAGTCTAGTGTCCCAATTAAATGCTATATTTAAAGTGTTTGCCTATGAACACATTAACCTGAGAAAGCCTTTAACCTAGTTTGCAACCTAATTAATCTACATAATTACTTAGCTAATTTTGGTAATTAAACGAACCAGAGATGGTAATCAGCAAATTGAGTGACTCTACGACTTGAATTTGGCGGAATGGTCTTCGCTTAATAAGTTTAGTAATGTTTGCCTTTCCACTTCTGTCCAGTAGACACAGATTAGATCTGGTTCCCAGCAGCAAATTGACTCCTGTTTAGATATGAAAAGTACTGCATTAGTTCAGATTATTTGTTGCAATTGCATTATATTAGAAATTTTGATACTTCAATTTGTTAATCTTTATAAAGGTGACTTTTATGATTTTAGGCTAATATTAATTTCATATTGGGCAGTTATGAACTCTAATAATAGAACAAAATTCACTGAAATATGTGAAAAGGTAGAAGACAATACTCTGAAGCAATATTCTGCAGTATGGTGTCTGCTATGCCATCTTAAACATAGAATTTGCTGTATAAATCAGCATATTAGTGGTATTTGATGCATATGTGACGTATTAGTAGTATTCCAAAGCTTATCAATCAATTCTCTTACAGATTACTACATAAACACATTTAATTTAACACATACCATTATTTCAATTTAGTTCATTTCTCATTTCTAACTATAAAAAATGTTTTAATGCTTTTAGAATAACTATATGCATTTTAACATGAGTGCTTCTATGCTCATTCAGATATTTAAAAATTTACTTTGCTAAATACCTGTGAAATTGTGCCTATCTTAATGTATCTAGGTGGCTTTGTTTCATTTGTTGGCTTGTTCAAATATAGTTCAAATATAAGTCCTGTTTAAAGAACAGATGCAAAGACTAAAATAGAAGATATAACTGAATTTAAGATACATTTTAAACTGCGGTGCACATTGGCCCACCAACTGAGACACAGGAGACAATTAACCAAATGCCAGAGAAGGAAACTTTAGTATCTGCCTTCCCCTGGAAGAATATTTGTGTTCTGTGGATACCAGGAGAAAAAGCAAGTGTTTCTGCTTTCATTTTTCCACTGTGCCCCTTTCCAGTTCTCATAGCCAATGGCAGATTTTGAACAGCATCTTCCCTAAGGGGAGTCAGAGGAGGAGAGGGATGATCACCACTTTTTATTATGAACTTTTATTTTTCAAAACAAAGTTAGTGATTATAACTAGTTATAAGTTACTTCAAATTACATTTCTGGGTAGCTTCTAGATTGAAATGCTAATGCTTTTTCATTGTCTGCTATAGTCAATTAGCAAAGTTTAAGGATGTTATATTTCTAAATTTTTCAATTCATATAATTATTTTTGCTACCTTGTTCCATTTTTAATTGAGAACCCTTCTCCTGTTAAATTGTACAGCAAGTAAAACCTGTCAAATTGGAAGTTGGAGGTTAGAATTTGGGTTCACTTATTCTTTTTTATTTATGATGCAGATTGGCTTGAGGTAAAATAATGTCTCAGCATTATAGATATCACTACTTTTTGAAACAAAGAATTGAAGAAGGCTGTCAACGTTAAGACCTCATAGCAGAATTTTCTCTTAAAATTCTCATGACTGTTTAAAAACAAGATTTTACAGAAATCTATCTTATAATAACTTACTATGTGTAATATTCTTCACTGTACCATAAATTAGAAATTGTAAGTTTGGCCAATTTTATATTTTAATGATGTTAATTCATATTAAAAAGAAAAATATAAAAAAGGAAGCATCAATCAGCAAAATCACTTCTGACCAAATTATAAACAAATTTTTATTTGATTTGATGATACTTGGCAGTAGTTAACAAATGTTTTACATATGTGATTTTTATATGATCTCTATATAGGTTAAAAATAGAGTGTTTATAAAAATAATCTAGCTTCAAAAAGCCAAACTCACCCCACAATGAACCACAATAGATCTCAGAAGTGAATTCTTTTTCATACATGTGGATTAGTGGTTTTTTACTTGCAGAGGAGACACAAGGTGGATTAACATTGACTTCAAATGTTCTCTTAGTTGATTTTTCAGGTACTTCCATGAATCCAGCATATACTGTGAATAATTAATAGAGAAATTGTAAGAGACATTGCTAGTTTATACAACATATGTCCTTGAGTGTTTCCACAAAAAAGTCACAGCCTACAAGAGTTCCTTTTTCTGTACTATATTTTATTTTTTAATGCAGGTATCATTTTGAAGATTCCTAAACCATCAGCCAATATAAATCACATTAGTTAAAATACATTGCTCCGTGGAAAAATATTTCAAGCGAGTGTTATTAGAATAAAAACAAAATCTAATAAAGGATGACTCAATTTATCATCTGTAGCTCAGAGTTATGCACCATAAAGATTTAGCCAAGATTGATTTATTAAAAGCATACATCCATCTAAATTATTTCAACAAAATATCAGAATGATTTAATTCCTTGAAGATCATTAATAAGTGATTAAACTACATTGAATATGAGAACAAATAGAAGCACTGAGAAATCATACGAGAAACTCACAGATGGCACAGGCAAAGTCAGCATTAGCAGCCATCCCAGAACCTTTGGAGGGAGATGAGTTATTGGCAAAAAAATCCAACTGTGTTGATGATTCTGATGTGTCTGTACTGCCATCCCCATCATCTAGTTCAGGGGATGGAACATCTGAGACAATGGAGTTTGAGTCCTCACTCCCACCATTTGGTTCCTGAAATGACATCAAAAAACAATTTTTAATTTGTTAGAAAAAGGAACTATGTGCAGGGGTTACTTTAAAAAGCGAATGCAAAGTTTGTTATATCTATGTCCTTATAAAATCCACATTTACTTACAACATGATGTTAGAGGTGAAACATTAGGGGCATTGAGTCACACTTGTACAATTTTGGTGCTAACATTTGTGTTACTGTGATAGGAATCTTATTTACATATCACCATTCATCCTTAGCACAATCCAAGGGATAAATACAAGTATCACTTATATATTTGTAGTGAAACTGAAATTTCCTTAAAATGTTGAATACTGCTTTGAAGGTCGTTCTGCTAGTAAGATGCAAAAGTAGAATTTGAAGCCAAAGTCTGTTTGGCTGCAAAGTGTACATTCAATTATGTCACGCCAAACAGCCACTTGCAAAAGTCATAGGCACAGTACGGGAATATCTGTTACATTGCTTTATGGACCCTCGGAAAACTCATAGCATGAAAAACCTAGAGGTAAAAGTTTTAAATGACAAAGGAAAAGATGAAAAATCAGTTTACACAATTTTATTCGAGTGTAAATATATTTTATTGAAAATTCACCCAGCTAGCATTAGTTAATAAAGGCAACCAAGGGTAAAACCAAAAATATTGACAATTTATATAGAATTCTACATCCTATAGGAAAACACACCAACTGTTTTGACAAACCTGTCTATTTAGAAGCTCTTCTTTTTATCTAAGGGGTGATTTTTGACACTAGGACAATTATTCCACTCTCTTAAGGAATTGTTTTTATGACCTAGCAAACCAAATAAACCATAGAATATAGCAGTGCACCATTTTAAAATTAAGATGAAAGGAAGGTCTGTTTACTCTGATAGAACTAAAACTTTCCTTAAGATAGTAAGAGATACGTAGGATGCCTTGAAACTAATGTGTGGACATTCTGGTTTAACATCTTCAATTAAGATGAATGATAGGTTTGTAGATAGCTGAATGTACATATACTTTCCCATTGATACTGCTTCCTGTTTAAACCGTTTAGGGAACTTCCTTCCTCCCTGTTTTGTTTCCTTTTTTCTCTAACTGATGTTTTCAATAATTATCAATCATCAGGTCTTATGGTAGACCCTGAGGTTGAGTGAGATGGTACAAAAACAATCAAGATTGGATTGGATTTCATAATCCTATGTGACAAAATAAAAAACACTAGACAAATAACTACAGTGTCATAGGTGTTAAAATTGATCCGTGTGAGAAAAATGCTTCAAAAAACAGGGAGTACATAATTCTGTTTTGGGAAGTAAAAACCTATATTTGAATTTGATCATAATTGAGGAATAAATCAGCAAGCTGAGACCAGACAAGAGGCAGCCCTCACAACAGAAAGAATAGCTTTTCTGGGGGAGAACTAATTCATGAAAAAGAGCCTGGCCTTTTCAAAGCCAGCTCTTGTGATATGAAAAAAGACTAGGAAATTAGATTGCTGCACAATTTTCTATGTCTGAATTCCCGATTTTTTTCAGATGGGCAGATAATCACTATTTGTCACAAGTAAGTTCAAGTTACAGTACTCTGAAAAACCTGAGATAATGCCTACTGATTTACCATCCGTGAAAAGACTTGAATATTTCAAACCATTTAAGAAATCAATAAATATTTTGTGAACTACAAAACTATTATCTAAACATAGTACATTACTTCAATTAAAAGTATATTATCTCCTGGCATGGTGGTGCATGCCTGTAATCCTAGCCCTCAGGAGGCTGAGGCTAGAAGATTGCCATGGGTCTGAGCCCAGTGTGAGCTATATAGTGATTTCAAAACCATCATGAACTACATAGGAAGATTCTGTCTGAAAACAACAACAATAAAAAAACAGTGTATGTTGACAATTCTTCAAAAAGTTAAAGACTTGTTACATAATGTAACAATTTTACTCCTAAATAAAGACCTAAAAAATCAGAATCAGATACCTGTACACTAAGATTTACAGAAGCATATTCCTTTTATTAAACTATTTTTTTGTGTGGGGGTGGTACTGGGGATCAAACTCATGACCTTGCATTTGCCAGGCAGGCCCTTATGCCACTGAGCTAAATCCTCAGTGCTACAGAAGCATATTCATGATAGGCCAAATGTAGAAGCAACAAAATCAAAAAGTGAAAGATTATTATTCAGCTTTAAGAAAGGAGTAAAACCATGATACATGCTACAGAATTACGAAGCTTGAAAGCATTATGCTAAATGAAATAATCCAAACATGACAGGACAAATACTGTCAGATTAAAAATACAAGTTATCTAGAAAAAAATTAGAATACAGTTTCCAAGGTAGTGGGGAAGTAACTGGTACTTAATTGTTTAATTGTTTGGGATAATAAAACGTGAACAGGAATGGAGAGTGGTGAGCGTTATACACCACTGACTGTACTAAATGCTACTGGTTTGTACACTTAAAAGGATTAAAAATAGCCAAGTATGATGGCACATGTCTGTAAATTTTAGAAATCTGAGAGGCTGAGGTTGAAGAATTGCAAATTTGAGTCCAACCGGGGAAATGTAGTGACGTGATTATAACATGCTTCAAAATAAAACAAAAACAGAAACAGTCTAGGGATATAGCTCAGGGAGAAATTCCTAAGTTCAATCTCCAGTACTGAAAAAATACCCAGTTAAATGCTATGTTATGTTTATTGTAAAATAAAAACAGTCTTCCCAGAAAAAATTATGTATTAAGATATACACAAGATTATTTTTGTCTAGGGAAGGAAAAACGAACCAGCCAATTTAGAAACAATAAAGGCCTATACACAAAGATATAATTAAAATGTTTAATATTTTGGGGCACAGGGTTAAAATTTATTTGGCATAGCTGGAAATGTTGAGTATTATGTGCAGAAACGCATTCCCAATGAGAGAAGTTTATTATTCTTTACAAATGGTAGATTATTACCTCTTGTTGATCTTCAAAACTATGGCATACGGATCTCTTCAATCCTGGACCATCTGTGTCTGAGTGGTTTTCTCCTTGATTGAGTCCAAATGCTCTATTCTCTTCACTGATGCCACTGACTCCCTTATTTCCATTACTCCTGGTATCTCTTTCACTACCTGTATCAGCTCCATGTCTTTCCTGATCTCCACTGGCTGTATTGCCTCCACTAGTTGCACTTCTTCCATGGCTTCTACTGCTATAGCCTCTGCTAGCATCTTCGTTTCCATCACTGCCATCTTGCTGGCAACTTCCATGTTTACCACAGCTTGCCCTGATAACAAGGACAAATTAAAGGAAGATAATCATTCAATAAAAACACAGCTGAAAGACAGTAAATGAAACAAAAGTAGGATTTTTTTTACTTATATACTATGTCTAGACATGCTTTTGATCTGTGTGAAAAACTACTAGTTTTCAGACGAGAAAAAAATACCACAAGGTCCTGTCAATCTTAAATATTGATTAGCATCATACAACTGTCAAATCTTGGGCTGCATTTGGGTGACAGAGGAAAATGAAATCATATTCTTTTAGCTACATGTATTAGATTAGTAGCACAAACATATACTTTTTTCTTGCATAACAGCCTCCTTCATGCATTAGAAAATTCACAAACACATGAATGTTTAAGTATGTATCTTTGGCTCAGTCACAAAATATTTGAATAATTCATCTTGCAATATATGTAGTTTATGTTAAATTTAACACTTGCTTTTATTTCCTAACATATATACTGACTTTCTTGCTACAGAATATCATTGATCAACTGATCTCCAAGCAAGTTAAAATAATATTGATGGAATATCTTATAGAACTATGGTAGTCATTTAATCTGTTAGAAAAAAACAACAGCAAATTTGCCTAATTGTCTCAGTATTGTCTTTTCGCATAAGAGACATTAAACATAAGTGCCTTTAGTGACTCTAAAAACAAGTCTATGTGACAATGAAATTCCATTTCTTTTCATGTGTGGTACTGAGAATTGAAATCCAGGGGTTAATGCACATACTTTAGCAATACATCCTGAGATCTTTCTTTTTAGTTTTTATTTTGAGACAGGGTCTCATAAGGTTGCCTAGGTTGATATCAAACATGCTATCCACCTGTCTTAGCCTCTCAACAATAGAAATTTTGATACTTTTTACTAATTAAGTAGATAAATATCATGCTAAATTTGTTACATACATGTCTATATATGAAATGGTTCAGAAATACATAGCTATGTTTGCAAATACTTCATTTTTTATTTATTATGCTTGTTGTTTTACACAGTACTAAGATTTAGCCACAATAATCCCAATATAAACACTCAGGCACTCCATTTATAAAGCAATTAATAAATATGTGAATATTAATAAAAATAGTATGCGACTAATACAAAATTAAGCATACCTTAGTTGTTCTACCTTAGAACAACTTAGAATATATTAGTAAATATCAACTGCCAATATGCAGGGCCAATTCATTACCTCTCAAGGCAATAAACTACATATTGAAAATAAAGCAAAGTTGCAATTAGTTTTAAAATTATAAAACATGTATAATATGAGTCACTGAGTAAACCAACCTTGAGCAATTATCATCGTCATGATTATTATCTATGTCATCAACAGACTTGTCAATGCTGTCACCAACGTCATGGTCTTCACAGACATTATTTTCCTGAGCAACCTGGTTATCCAAGTCATTATTGCGGCCATAGATATCTTCATAAGCATCATCAGAAGCACCATCATCACCATCATCACCATCATCACCATCGCCATCAGCACCGGCATCATAGAGTTCAACATAATCACCATCCTTCTCAGATGGGTGAATGACTGGTGCAGGAGTTAACCAATCATTCCAGAACATGTCAGAAAGTGAGTTATAGCCCGGCCACTCATTTGTCAAGTATACAGGGGGTGATATTTTTCCTACTTTAAATCCATGTGGAACCTGTGTGCAGAATAAAGGTTAATGCAGTCTCAAGTACCCCTTCATTTTTTTCTAGATTGTAAAGATTTCAAGATGAAAATAATTTAAAATATATTTGTAGTTTAAATAAAGATGTCTACTTCCTAGCTAAAGTCAACATTTTAGTGAGGATGAGGTGCCAAAACCCAAACATCAAACTATGATTATTAGTGGACTTTCTAGAGCACAAGGCAAAATCTACTCATTGTTTTTATTAGCCCTACTTGCCTATTGAGGAGTTGATGTTTGCTTTTGATGCTGGAGAGAACAAGCAATTGGTTGCTCTGTGGGTAGTTATTTTCCTTTTGTTTTCCCCTGACTTTGGGATTAATGCATAGTCTGTGAAATTTGTGAGTTAATTTCCCAGGACTGTTTTTAGATGCTATAGGTTGTATATTAACAATGTCAAATAATTCGAATAAGCAAATTAATGTAAACCCACTTCTCAAATATGGAATACATTATCCAGCAAATTTTGGACACAAGTGTGTGTCTGGTAGTGTAAAAGTAACTACAAAATTAAAGTTATCCGAAAGCACACTTCAAAATGAGATGAAAGACATTTTATTTATGTTTCAGAGCACATTTTTTCACTAAATGCTTTATTTTTATACATTGTCTCATCAACCAAAGAATGCTATTAAACTCAAACTGAACACAAATTTTTACACCCTTAATTTGACATCAGCTTCTACAAGGATCTACTTATTACTTCTCTTTTTAATATGTTTGCACTGATATAAAAAAGTGAAAATGAAATATCATTTGATGAATTAATTTTTTTTTCCATTTCAATTTTAACTTCTAAATTTTGTATTCTGGACTTTTACATAGAGGAATCTGTCTTGAGAAGACTAATTAAAAATAAAACACTTTAACCTTTCTCCCCTTAAGTGAAGAGGAAAAAAATTAGGTCAAAACAAATAAAAATTAAAAGGAACAAATACGAATGTGTTAAGAATGAAACCTACGTGGATATCAACCAGCAACTTCTGATCAATAGTAGAATAAGGCGGTGATGACTGGGACCTCCTCCCAGTCACAGGACTCTCCTCCTCAGCTGGTTCTATGAAATGTCAAAAATATATTAATAACACTGGTGGATACAGTGATTGCCTTCATTTATGTAATGCTGCAGTTCAATCTCTTGTTTTTCTCATAACCTCTGTAATTCCATTTAAGTAATAGTACCTGATAAATGTCCATGGGGCCAAAACGTTAAGTTCTCTCTTCTGAGGTAGTACAGGCTCAAGATCTGTTTCATTTAAAGGCCTATGTGGCTGTTCATGTTTTCAATATTCAAAGTATATTTGCTAAGCATTTCTATCTATGTAAACATGCTCACAATAAGACTGGAGGCCAGATGGATTTATTTAATTAAAAAAGAATGTATCAAGAATGTGATGGACTAGGAGTACCACTGGCTTTACATGCTAATCAGTAGAAAGAAGACAATTGTGTTCATTAGAAAATGATAGATCAGTCACATAGAACTTAAGTTTTTTGATACTTTAGTCTTAACTCTCCTGCCTCAATTTGCACCTAGTGATATAACCTTAGGTATGTAAATTAAGTTAACTAGTGATTACTAAAAGATGTATAATTTAATCTTTTTCGTAAAGCTACAACTTCCTATAGCAGCCATGCACAATGGAACTTTACATATTTATGGAAATATTTTGTATCTGCACTGTCCAGTACAGTAGCCACTAGTCACAAATTACTCCTGATAACTTGAAATGTTATCAGTGCACATGTTAAATAAACTTCTAAGTCTAATTTCTGTTAGGTTTTCATCTTACAACCACATATTACTAGTTGCTGTTACACTGGATAGCTGAACTCTGTAGTGTAGATATTTTCATTTAAAATACAAATTTATTTAGTTCACAAGTGTAGCTTTTGTTAGTAAGCTGTCTGGTAAACAGTATGTGTAGTTAACAAACCAGTGAAAAAATATACTAGGCTCAAAAGTCAGTAGATCTAGGTGAGTGTACATAGTAGAAGCTTCTCTAAAGGAATACTCAGGTCACTGCTTATGATTTTTATGAGATTTTAAAGACAAATTGTTCTGCTCCTTCTTTATTTGCAGTTTTGGTACGTATGGCCAGATAAAAGATAGTTACAATTCCAAAAGGCATGCATTTGAAAACATTGCTGCATCCTGTGAACATTACAGATGTATCCTACTGTGTATTTCGTCATGTTGACACTTGTGTCATTTGTTATTTTTTTGTAGGAAGTCATTTTCTCAAGTCTCTTGTTCATGAAAGCAGACCAAATAAGTTTGTATGCGTGCCTTGTAAATTGGAGAAAAATCTACAGTAAGGTGATTCCTCCAAGAGGAAGCCTGAAATCCCATACGGTCTAAGTAGTGGAATACACAATGGAAGTTCAAATCTGGAAAAGAAGTTTGGGTATTGCTGTCTCCTTCTTCCTTGGACTGACGCTACTTAGCAGCTTTAGTGCCTAACATAAAATCTCTTTATTTCAAAAAGGAAACATGAATAGGCCTTAAAATTTTAGTCATCTGTACAGTATACAAAAATTGGTGATATTTAAACAAAAAGAAAAGATTCTGGTAAAAAAATCCTAAAATTGCTCTTTCCTCAGACTTATCTTACTTCTCAGAAGACAACACTTTTGTACAAGAAGATGCTACTAAACAGATTCTGTCATTGCCTGATTCACCTACACTGAAGAATGAGGTTTTTAAGTTCATAGTTTCAAATACTAGTTTTCTGAGTTTTGCTAATATTTAATAAAATCTATGCTATATTTTTTACAGATAACTTGGAGTCTCCAACACACATTTATCCTCTGCTTAACTGGAATGATTAGAACTAGGTGATGGCATATTTTATGATCTAAGGCACAATTTCGATTTTATCATCACATATCACAAAATTTTAATTCACTTAAACTCTCTGAAAAAGGACTATTTTGAAATTTGTATCATAACTTGTGAGGTTCTTTTATATGATTCAATTAATTATTTATGCCTGTTGAGTAAGGTCATCTGATTGCATCATTTAGAAATGGTTATCTGCTGTTTATATCATATTTTGAAGAGGCTAAATAGCAAGCTAATAAAACCCATCCTCATAACTATTATATCCAACAAATTCTAAAGGTTATAAATTTTTGCCTGCTGCAGAAGACCTTCTCAAATGCTTTTTCTTGTCTTTCTTAATATAAAACCTAAATAAAGTTGACTTCTACACTTTCCTAGACACACTCCTAATTACCCAAATGCAAGAAATAGCTTAAGAAAAATAATTTTGTGTTTCAAAAAGGTCACCACTGACCAGCCAATTGCTAAATGCAATGGCTTTCTGTCCTTATCCTATTTGGATTCCCTGACGTGTTTGATTCATTCTTTCTTGGTGTTTTCTTTCTTGACTTCTGAAATATAAACTTTTAAACATTAGTGTTGATATTTGACTGTTGAAATTCTGTACTTTGAATCACCTGATGCTGCTTGAAAATTCTGAGGATTTTGCGAGCTCCTTTCTCTGATGTCAATGGGTTTCTGAGCTTCCTCCAAAAGAGGCTGCTGAGGAACACTAATGAAAAGACAAACAAGCATGTGCCACATCCTAACATTCATGAAGCATAATGTACATCTCAACATACAGGCCAACAAAAAAGTTTTCTTAAATATATAGGAATATATAACACTGGAAAAATTAGAGTTCAAGTAATATTTACAAATGTTCCTTTCCCCCCAGATCTGCTATCTTATCTATAATACAGATATAATATCGAAAATGGAGAAATATAAAACATTTTTTCATATAACATGATTTTTTCACATATCATATTTATTTCTAAAAATTTCTACCAACTTTCTTTAAGGTAACAGACAAGACCTTATTACTTATTACTAAGTGAATCGAAAAATAGACATAAGCTTATAATGTTTGAGAGTCTTTAAGCATAGGAAATACAATAAATAAATATTTTGTCAAAATTGTTCTATTATCTTGACTTTTACATGCTTAGGTTCTGTCTTTTTATAATGCAGGTCCTGATATACATGGATAGACAGAAAGGATAGTTTAATTCTCACCATTTGAATTTAAAGATCAGCACTGTGAAATTATATAATCACTTTAAAATTTCTGTATGGAAAGAAATTTGGTTATTGATTTAAACTTGAAATAGTCAAAGAGTTTTCTAGGACCCAAAATTTAAGGAAAAAAAACTTTAGTTTAATTTTACATGATTTTGTAAATATAACTATACATAAAGATAGTGAATTTGTCATTCATAAATTATTATGTAAAATGAACAATGATTACCAGATTAACACTAACTTTAATTTTTTACTGAATTATTTTAAAAGTTATGTTCTGACAAAAGTAAGCTGATTTCCTTCCCTTTGAGGTCAGAAGCACTGGGAGAACTCAAACACTGAGAGTGTCAATAAAAAGAAAGTGCTTGGTCTTGCATTCTAATTTTTCACTTCAATTTGAATACATAAATAAAAGTGCTAAAAATGAGTTAAGAATACCCGTAGTACATAAGGTTATTTTTGTACCACTTGATCATAGTTTCCAATACCTCGAATATAGGGAGTCTTGTAAACATATTTACTGAGTGAATATAGTCCAGTTTCTCATCATTATGAGTTGGGGTTTGAGAGGGTATGATTATCAAAGAAAATATGTTTTAAAATTTGGTTTTCAGGCATGACCACATTTGCACAAAACATGTAAAAGACAGAACATGAAATTGAAGATCACCAATACTGTAAAGATGAAAAAATACGCATGGTGTCAACATTACATATGATATAATGACTGGGTATGGTGATGCATGCCTGTAATCCCAGAACTCGGAAGGCTGAGGCAGGAGGATCCCTGCAAGTTCAAGGCCAGTCTAAGCTACAAAGTGAGTTCAAGGCCAGCTTGAACTGCACAGTAAAACTCTATCTCATATAAATAAAAACAAAACCATATAGTATAACATTGAGTTAGATCTTGATTTGTGTGTATGTGTTCATATGTGTGCTTTATCATATGGTACATTCAAAAATATCACTTGAAATATCTTCTTATCATAAATTATTAATTGAATACTATCAAATAATTCACAGGTGTTATTTTATTTTTAATACTATGAATCATACTAGAAAATTATAAAACTAAATGACATGGGGTTACAGTATATCCAGATGTTAAATATGTAGTTATTGGATCATCACAGTTAGGGATGTAAATTTGGACCAATCATTCTAATGCTATTTATGTTGTTACTGGTATGTCAGTTTTCACTTCTCACATAACTTTGTGACAAAGACATAAACATTAGTTTTTCAAGTGAGCGTTAGTCATAAGTAATTCAAAACTAAAATAAGAGACACATACCTGGAAAGAAACTTGCTATGGTGTGCACAATCTTGGTTGTAAGGCATAGAAGCAGATCTGTCTTGAATCTTAAAGACACAATGCAATATTTTGGTAGACTTGTAAGTCATAAATTATTTTGAATTACTAATTTATAGAAAATACTTTTCTTCTATTTTTCTTAAAAATTTGACTTATAATATATGTATATATAAATAGGTCTTATTTTCATTGCTACCCGTACTACAACATTGAAACAGTTTACTGACAATTTGTGATGATTTCTTTGAATTTTACAATAGGAACCGACTCTGAAAAGTACATAATCAAAACTTCTCATATTCCTGCTGAGGATAAGTAGCCCAAAGAAGAAAATTTATTTTTCTAAGAATTGTACATCAAGTCAAAGGATATCTGAAATCAGAATTCAGACTTCTCAACTTCTGATTAAACATTCTTTCTAAGTGGTCACATTTAATTTTATATCACATCTATACTTCTTACTTAAAATTTAAGAATTTGAGTTCAAAAATTTTACCCTTTTTGGCTAATTTTAGATTTTCCAAGGCTACCACACACACACACACACATTAAAACTCCTCAAGTATCAAAATCGTCCCCACCTTTAAGAAAATTTTTCTTTGCTTTGCTTTTTTGGGGAGCTTTTTTTTTTTGGCTTTTTGAGACAAGGTTTCTCAGTGCAGTTCAGGATGGCCTTGGGCTCACTTTGTAGCCCAGGCTAGTCTCAAATTGGAAGAAAACTTTTTAAGCTTTATAATATACTGTCACAGTTTTAAAACATGTTTTTCATTTTTATTCCAAACAAATTAATTTGAATTTTACTAATTATATATTTATCTAATGCTGTCAAACACTCATAAAAGAGCACAAATAATGACCCAGTTTCTGTAAATGGGGCAGATTTGCTTTCTACAAACATTGAGAGGACAGTGAAATTTGTCTTGCCTCTTTAATTTTACACTCTAGTTCTTTATTTACAACAGTTTTTATCTACTAAAAATTATTCCAATATACAAGATGACAGTGACACTGGATTCTTTAGAAAAAAATCAATATGATACACTTTTTAAAAGTTGTCTAGCATCTTCATGTTGATAACATCGATCCACAGTTTCTATAAACTGTACTAAACTTCTACACTATTTTACTATTTTCTCCTATGAAGTGATCTCTCATAGATGCCTTTATGCCCCAAAAGACAAATTGGTGAGAAAAAGTGTTACCAATCTTTCCATCCTCTTTCTTTCATGTCTTTTTCTCTTTCTCTTTCTCTTTCTCTTTCTCTTTCTCTTTTTCTTTTCTTTTCTTCTTTCTTTCTTTCTTTCTTTCTAACCTGTCCTTCCTTCCTTCCTTCCTTCCTTCCTTCCTTCCTTCCTTCTTTTCCTTCTCTCTTTTTAGACAAGGTCTTGCTGTGTAGCTCAGGCCAGCCATGAACTCATTATGTAATCTAGCCTGGCCTCAAACTCAGTGTTCCTCCTGTATCAGCCTCCTGAGTGCTGGGATTACAGACATGTTCCACAATGCCTGACATAGTGCTGCCAATCTTTCATCTCTTTTTACTGAGTGTTTCTAAATATAACCAGATATTTGGTAATGCATATGTAAGATACCTCTGCCTGTCTAAATAACTACTTTGAATTCAGATAATTGGCATTATACTTTTCAGTTTATAAAAGCAATGTCAAGTATTTATTTATTTATTTATTTATTTATGAGATAGTGGTCTCAGTAAGCTGCTGCCTTGAACTCCCAGGCCCAAGTGATCCTCCTGCCTCAGCCTACAGAGTGGCTGGAACTGCAAGTGTGTGCTACCACAACTACCTCAGGAAATTTATTGACAGGAGTAAATACAAAGATAATAGCCAAAAGTAACAAAGGGAAGGCCTGGTATGAGTTGACTGTATTTGGGTTGAAAACTGAGAAGAGGAAAATTAGCAAGAACAGCCTACACTAAATTACACAATTTATTCTAAATGGAATTTTGCTCCTTGTATTGTCTTGCTTATGGTTCATGGTTATTATGTAAGAATACAAGTAAAGTCATTTACCAAGGCAGAGACTTAGACATACTGTCCCATTTCACTAAATGACATACTCCAATTCATTCTCCTTCTGTGAATGGTTAGTATCTATAAAGCAATAATCTCAGTTATTCTCCTCAGGAGAATGTTACTATGTGGGTGTGTTGTATTAAAAGGAGAACTACTCATAAAAGACATCACAACACCGTTGAGGCATTCTGAGCTGAATTGAGTCTTGTGCTGATAGGAACAACAGTGAGGCTCCTTCCTTACCATAAATAAAGGAAGACTTTGTGTTCTTTACACACTCACCTAATCTCTTAGTGATCAAAACTCTTCTTCAATGGCTGACTGCTGTTAATACTAGCTATGATAATGCTGCCTTGTCTATATAAGAATTTAACATTATCTAACATTCTACCTAACTAGTTAGATAATCTAATTATCTAACATTATGCTCTCAAAGGGCATGCATTTTCCTAAAATTGACTCAAGTTAATCCTTCTTTCTGGCAGAGGAGTACGCCATTCTGTATAAATACCAATTTTTTTTAAAACCGTTCATCTGGTGTTGGGCACATAAACTGTTTCCTATATTTAGTTATTATGAATTTTGCTGCTATAAATTTGGGTACTTATGTATCACTATAATATGATGCCTTTAACTCTTTCAGGAAGATACCTAGAAGGAGAATAGTTGCATTGAATGTAATTTCTAGTTTTAGTTTTTGAGGACTTTCCTTACTGATTTCCCTAATGGTTGTACCAATTTACATTCCCACCAACAATGTAGAAGGGTTCTTTTTTTTTCCCTGAAACCTTGATAGTATTTGTTATCACATGGTTTCTCTTGTATGAGAAATACAAATTGTAAATAAAGACAAAAATAAAAGCTTTTAAACAAATCATCTATTCACTGCACAAGACCTTGTAATAGATTTGAATACTACTAATTGTACGAAGTTTCATTAATATGCTTTTAGATTCCAGTTTCCTGGATTGGGCATATTATCAAATAATATGAACAATAATCTAAGAAAATTCAATAGAATTCTCCTTTTACAACTACTATACATGAGAAGCCAGTGTTTACTCATATATTTCAACCAAAAGAACACATGGTTACATTAAATGCAGAAGCAAATATGAGAGTCTAGCTGTTTTCTATTAAGTGAGATAAAATAAAGATAGCAGAAAAATATTTTAAAAATGACATTTCCAAAATTTGCTTTTGATAATTATAGATATTTTTCATTAAAAATTTATTATGTTAACATATAAGATTTGTCCCAGGTTTATTACATTCTAAATGAATTCATGCATATTTTATCTTCTTGCTTTTAATTGATAATAAGTCAAATATTGAATGACACAATCGATAAACAACTTTTTAGAATACTGAATGTTTAAGAACCACTGTTTTGCATGTTTATTTACTTTATAATATCACAGTATGTTAAATTTACCTCATTTTCTGGAGGATTTGGAATGTAAGGCTGCACTGGTTCCATTTGGACTTCTGCTTGAACTGCGTGAAACACTTCATCATTATCTGATGATTCTTCCGCATTGTCCTTTGAAACAAAAAATCAGTACAAATATTTTAAATGCAAATAATAAGACCTACCAACTGCATCATCCCAATAAATAATTAACAGTATACTTTTGAAATATTACAATTATTTAATTCAGTGGCTTCTATAAATTTTTCCATCTGAATTCCTTTCAGAATCTGAGAAATGCCACAAAATGTCGATAGAAAACTGCATATAGACACACATATTTACATGCATTTTCGGGGGGGACTCCTGACTTCCTAAAGTACATCTATGGGTTCAAGATTAAGAATCTCTGGCTTGATTAACTTATAACTCCAAATGAATTTTCACATTTAGTAAGCCGCTACAACTCTGGTTTGACCCTCTGAACAATGGAAGATCTGTAGCACAAAGATGCAAATATTCCTCCCTAATTAAGCTTCAGGACATTAGAAAATTATTTGCTGTTTTAAGCCAACCAAGTTATCTCTTCAAATGAAAGAATATAGTAAAAATGAGATTTTTTTGCTGGTGAGATGAAGACTATATAAGAAAATTCTAATAAAATCTCAGATATGTCAAGAGGTGTAAGTCTTTGACTACAGTATTAGTAATTTTCTTTTAATTTTGTTTCCCTTAACAACCACACATAAAGATATAAATATCTGTATTAGGGCTAGTAGTCAAGGTATTGGTATTATTTATTGACATTTTCTTCTATTTTAAATGCTTTCCCACATATGTATTAAAAACAATGAATGATAATAAACACTACTATGCCTGAAACACTATGAGTCTTTCGGGAACAAAGAAAAGTCTTTCATAATACAAGTCCCATTACAGCTAAATGATAAATAGGACTCACAGAGACTAGTAAGTAGCATATTATACACCTCAATTTCAGTAAATGTAATCATTCTGGACCCATACTATCACTCTTCTCGATCACTGGTTCCTTTTCTTTATATTATGGAAGATAGGCATACATTTCCCTTTTGAGGCCTTTCTTCTCTTGCTGTGTTAAAAGAATCAGCATTTGTTTAATTGTGTCAGTAAACCCAAACCTAAAGAATTCTCCCTTTGTTTTAGTAAAAAGTACAACTTCACTGTTATAGAAAAATATAAATTAATAATACATATGTGGATTATCTTAGATCCAAATTTTAAACAGACTTCAAAAGTGCAAAGTATGAAATTTTCATTCTAATTCACTTAATAAAGGTCACACACTAAGAATTATATACACTTAGATGATTTTAAAAGCAATGTTTCCAAGTGAATAGAAAAGTTTTACAATATTTTTGTGGTATAGCAAAACAGAAATTGTAGAGAATGGACAGCTTTGTAAATCCCATGTGTTTTCTTTTTTCACTGCAAGGTAGGAAATGGAATCAGGGCCTCATTTTACTAAAAATGTGCTCTAGCATTTAGCTACATATTCATACAAGGTTCTTTTTTAGTTATTGTGTCAAATATTATTAGGTGGGTGGATGTGGATAATGGGATTTAATTCAGGATCATGACAATAATTCTATTACAGAAATGGGTGCTGAAATGTATAAGCAAACAACTGCTCTCTTAATCTTGTCTAACCTCATTAAATTGTTTATCAGGCTCTCAAATTTATTTTTAAGATTAGTGTTGCCAGATTAATTCAACAACTCCAGTCAAATTATACACTTTTATTAGGAGGTTTTGAAAGAATAAACTTTTATTATTCTTAAATAAGAGAGAAATTAATGCATTGTAGTCTACATTTCAAAAAACTACACAGACGAACTTGCAAGTATTTCATGGTTTGTGTAGCCCTGTCATTAATCATGTAAGAAGAGTAGCTGATTAGTGAGATGAATATTATAAATATATTCAAAATATTTTGGAAACTGATTTTTACCTCTCATAACACTGGCTTAAGCATCTTTTAAAGTATTACTACAAAACTTAGTATAATTCACTGAAGTAGTGAAGTCCAACATTCCATAGTAGGCAAGAACTAGCTAACTTACAGGATAGAGAAATAAAGAATGAATTGTAGTTAAAGTATTAAACTATTAAAATATTTAAAGATCAAAATAATAATTTTCGGAATGCCTATAGAGTCACTGTATTGGTTAAGGGAATAATAGTTAGAAAACTAATAATTAAAGCTATAAAGCTATATTTCTATATATATAATACATATAATATATACAATATATTATATATAATATATACACTATATATAATAATATATGTAATATATATTATATATAATATATACTATATTATATATATATATTACCTGGATAATTCAAACAATTTTTTCTTCACATTTCACCACAGTTATCTGGAAATTTCATGGTAATTTGAAGCACAGATTATTTAGTAAAACTCCTCTATAATACAGGGAATATTTATTTATTTGGGGTTTTTTATTAGTTCGTGTTTGTGGTTCATCACGAATATATTCATTGTGGTATGAGATATATTTACATGATGCATCCTATTTCACTGTTGCTCTCTTTACCTCCCCCACCATTTCTGTCTCCCTCTCATTTGTCAAAGATTTCTCTCCTTGTTCCCTATTGTCTTTTATTTTGCTCTTTAACTTATCTATACTTTGTTTTTCTCATATAAGAGAAACTGTACAATTGTTAAACTCTCATGTCTGATTTATATCACTTAACATTAGGTTTTACAGTGCAAAAATATAGTCATGAAGTAGCATGTTTTCCCCGCATTTTTGATTAAATAAAAAATATCAAACCTCTTACATTTTCAAATTGTCTCAGATCGGCCTCATGCTGGTTGAAGCTGCCTTCCTGCCTGCATCGGCGGCGTCTGTGCCTCCGGCCTCCTAAATACGAGTGTTCAAGCTTTTCAGGTGATGACTTTGCCCTGAACCTCTTTGGTGACAATCTTTTTGCAAGTGCTTGCCTTAGACTGGAAACCTTGGATTTCTTTTTCCCTGACTGCTCTGGTTGAGAGTAAAACACATTTGATGACAGGTTTTCCATCAGGGTTTGCAGTAAACCGAGTGGCTTTGAGTTATGAGCGTCTGGTGCTCGAAGCAGGTCTTTGGAGAGTCCATCTATCAGTGCTTGAACTGAGTTAACTGCCTCTGAGGGCTCTAGTGTCCAGCTGTGTGACTGAGGGGACCCTTCAGTTGGCTCTCCTACTGGAATGAGCTCCTGAGTATCCAAATGTAGTGGCAACAGCACATGGTGGCTCTGTGACAGTAGGGGCAGGAATACCTGGGCATGTACCCTTATTGGCTCAGGTTCTGCATCAGAGTCTGCTTGTGCAGGCTCAGCAGCTTGTTCCTGTGCCTCTGGGAGTTCAGGTGCCTGGTTGTGCTCCGGATGCTGTTCAGGAACCTGGTTCTGTCTCTGCTGTTGTTCAGCAGCCTCACCTTGTTCTTGTGCTTGTTCAGGTACCTGACCTTGTCCTTGTGCTTGTTCAGGTACTTGACTTTGTCCTTGAAATTCTTCTGGCACCTGGTCCAGCTCTTGAGGTTGTTTGAATTCCTGGGTTTGTGACAAGGCCTGAGGCTGCTGCATTTTAACTAATGGAGCCTGTACCTGTAGAGGCCCAAGTATTTTACCCTGAGACTGTAGTGGCATGAGCAACCGGGCGGCCCTCCGTAGTCGTGGAGATGCCTTAATCTGCATGTGCAGAGGCCTAGAAGCCTTAGCTTTAACCTGAGCCTGTAGTGGCATGAACACACGAGCTGCCCCATGTAGACGCTGAGATGCCTGTGCTTGCCCTTGTGGAGGCCTCTGTGCATTTTCCTGAGCCTGTAGTGGCATGAACACCCTAGCTGCTCCATGTAGGTGCTGAAGTGCCTGGACCTGTGGCTCTTCTCGATCAGGTAACCACCTTGGCTGAGAAGGTTCTCCATGCAGCACTCTAAGTGGTCTGCATCGGCTGCTTGTTGGCAATCTCAGAAGCTCATGAGTGCAAGAGGGTCCTCTGAAATAAACATACAAATTAGAATGTTCAGTAGATTAGAGCCATTCAGGGAACTGCTTTTATTTTAAAAGAGATATTTTCTGTAAAGAGATATTGTTAGGCAATGATTTTTGGGATGATTCCTGTAATGTTTGAAATTTCCTGGAGGTAATATTTGCAATGTCAATGTGTCAAATTATTAAAGGAGTCTAATAATTTGTTGATCATTCTATTGCTATATACTAAGGAGATTTTGAGTAGTAATAAAAAATCTCCAAGTCAGTATCTTATGGAAATAGAGATCTGCTATATGGATGGTTCAGAAAGAATCAAGTTATTTTGAGCCAAAGACCATTGTGTGGAATCAAGTACATCCTTTGAGTTGCTATCATCAAATTATAATTCAATTTGTCTAACGCACCTGAATCTTCTTATGGTATACTGTTCCTTAATTGCTTCTTCTCTTTCAAAGACCAGAGGTATACCTTGATATGTAAAAGGAATAATAATCCATAAATATTATGCAGAGTCACATAATCCACTTTAGTTGTTTTGTAACTGAAAGTAGTAAAGATGATAGCCCTTTAAACAGATGGTTGGCTTCAAACACACTATATTCTAGGTTCATTTTTGCAACACTATACAGCTGTTACAAGTAGATAAATATACCTGGGATCAGAAAACAAAATATAGCAAGTCAATTACTGGTAGAGAAAGAAGAGTGAATGGAACAAAGAGAAAATGTATAAAGAGAAACTGTAGATGTTTGGTGGGCATGGCTTATAGTTGTGAGCACCATACATAAAGATATTATGACTTGAGATTGATGTTTGATCTTTTCAAAGAGAAGGTAATATCTTAAATCTTGATTTTCCACCTAATACATTTTGACACATGCAGTTTATTTCTTGCTATGTTATAACTATTGAAAAATAGAAGCTTACACCCAAGAATTTTCTTTTGAATTTCTTAATTAAAATATTTAGGATAAGTATATTTACATCTTCAGTGTAACCACAATATAAGTGAGACTTTTTATGTGGGTAACATTCTGGAAATGTTGCATTGCTGGATATCAATCAATTATTAAGGAGCTGCATGGTTTTGCTGCACCCATTTGAGACCACTTGGCTTCTGTGATGTTGGTTCAATGACTGCATTACCAAAAGTACACAATATACTCTCACTTCTCTTCTTTTGAAAACATGGTGTATATAGTCATGCAGACGTGGCAAGCATCACTGCATTGCAATAAATCCTTCAGTTGATATGATGCCTGATACGTGTCTAACTTCCCCCATTTCCATTCCATTATTACTCTAGACCCTATGTGTAAGCCATGAAATTAAATGTGTACTATGTCACACATCACAAAGTTAGTTTCCCAAGTAGTTTCCCCTATATTTGGTGACAATCTATCGTGTCATTTTGACCATTAATAGATAGAAGCTTATTTCTATTTGTTTAAACTAGTCCCTTCATTACATCTCATAGTTGGCAATTACTATGTAAAATGAAGCTGTGTTTGAACAAACGTTACCTCAAAATTAGCAGTTAATAAATGGTTAATTATAAATTCACTTTTCACCATACAATCAACTAAATCAGTTTTAGTTAGGAATTAACTTACCGCATTACAAAACTTTATTTGTGACTTTCGACTTCTTTATACATATAAATACTTGCCAAAATATAACTGGTTGTAATGAATAACCTCATATAGAATGGCACAGGTCAGAGGTAATTGAATAACAGAACAAATTATTAGAAAAACTAAATGCAAAAGGCCTCGGAAATTTTACTTTTAATTTAATTCTTAAAAAATATTTTCTTTAATTTTTGTCATTTTTTAAATTATCCATTCCTTCATTTTTGCCTCCCCCAAACTAATTCCTCTTTCCTTTTGAATATATCAATAAATTTAATTTTTAAAAAATTTCCTTGAACACAATAAATGAATAAATTTTATTTTCATCTAAATATTCATTCCAGTGAAATGAAACTTCTCAAATTCTACCTTTTTTCTGTCGTTTTTTAATGATTCCAGTAAGATGCTTTGTTAATGACTCAATAACATGTTGTTCATTTTTTATATCCTGAACAAATGGGTGATGAAGCATGTTTGCTGAAGTAGGACGAAATAGGAAGTTCTTTATCATACACTTTTCCATGAAATTGTGGAACTTTCGAGACCTAAAAGAAAAGAATCAAACAGATAAAAGAAGGTTTTCCAGCCTGTCACATATCTTGCCTCCCTACCCACATGCCACTCTGAAAGTCCTACGTTTGGAAAGAGTTGTCTCTACAATTGTCACTTCAATTAGCATATATCCTGCATCTACCTTATTTACATTATACAATGAGGCCATTTTTTAAAAAAAGAGCCCAGAATCAATAGCATCTGACCTAGAATACAGTAAAAATATCAGTGAGCTCAGTAGCATGTACATGATAACAATTCACATGGTGATTTCACGATTAAGTGGTTAATATAATGTAGTTTGTGAGAGCAGATTGGCTGCCCTCACAACAGTCAACCAGTGAAGCCTGAATATTTCACTTACTATATTCAGTTTTAGCTACCGAATAATTGATGTAAGAACTCAAAAATTGGGTGCTAACTAACCAAGATTAACTAATCTTAGAAAGTGACCTATGGAAACATGCAACCCAAAATCCATAATTTATGGAGTAAGTTAATTTGAACTATAAAGAATGCCAGCTATGAACTCATGGTAACCATTTCTACTACCGTAAGCAATAAATACTAAGAATAATGCAAGATTTTGAGGTACTAGGCCAATAAGCTTTACAGCGAAGAACTTTCAAGTTTTCTAACTTATACTATAGTGGAATAATGAGTCTTTTGTTGTAGGTCTATGGATGTTTAATATAATGAGGCAACATGCTGTATATAATAATTAATGCCAGCCTACGTAGGCACAGTGAAAAACTTTACAAAGTGTTACCCTTGGTCCATCTCATTACCATGGAAACAACTGAAAGGGCCTGCTGAGGACTGGACAGTAATACCATAGTCATAAACTATGGGTAATATTGCTTATTTTTAATTGACTAATGAAAACTGGTCATTTAGACCTTCAAGTTAAAATATTGGGTGTTAGCAAATGTTGTTCAACAAGGGTGGTGAAACAGGACCAACCAACTGAAGGGAGATTTTGCTACATAAAAATGTTAAATCAATGTGCTTAGGAGATTTAGATATTTATCTTTACCATCCACTGGATTTGACTGTAGGAGCAGATTCCCGTAAAATAACAAAGAGGGCTTCCAAGGGCTGAAGATTACACAGAGCTGCAAAGGAAAATAAATTATGTTTAGAGAGAAGGAAAATGCTAACCCTAGAATTCACTTCTAAATCTACAGGGAATGTATTTCAGTATTCTTTCACATATCCTGCTAAATGACTG
The DNA here is from genome assembly GCA_004027295.1 of Dolichotis patagonum. Classification (NCBI taxonomy): domain Eukaryota; kingdom Metazoa; phylum Chordata; class Mammalia; order Rodentia; family Caviidae; genus Dolichotis; species Dolichotis patagonum. The sequence continues at coordinate 84,662 of PVJX010001362.1, forward strand.
TGTGAGGTGGATACAAAGGCATATAGCTAAAGGCAAAAGTCAGTTTAGCATAAACATTGCATCTTATAAGATGTTAAAGCTTTACCACCACCAAGTGTAACAAATGAGCAATAAATTAAATTAGATAACATTTTCAAAATGGGTGGTTGATGAATTAGATTAGAAAATTTAATCAAAAGTGGAGAAAAATACCCTCTTGTGTTTTCATATTGTAGGCATTTACAGTTAAAAATGGAACATATGATTATAGGTTGAATAAATGAACCCAGCTTGTGCCTGAGCACAGTAATATGTAAAGAAGGATGCTTTAGCTATCTGCAGACCTGAGAAGAATCTGTTTAGGAAGCTAAGAGACCTAGGACAAAGCTATAAACACTACAAATGATTGTTAAGAACACATTCTTAGCTCTCTCACAAATCTTAGCTCTCTACTTTTGTGACCTTTACCTATTTATCCTCGACTTCTTCATCTGACAAACAGGGAATATAGAAGAAATCCTTTCTAAAGAGTTGCTATGAATATTCAATATTAAATATTAAATACAAGTAAAAATTTTTCAGGTGCTAAATAAATACTAGTTAATGATATTATAATAAACATTTACACTTTCTGACCCTTCAAGTCTGTTCCAAATTAAGGAACTTGCATTCTTTTATTTTTATATACTGCTATACGTAAATAGCTGATTCTAATATGTGCTGTATAGCACATATCATTTCATTAAATTTGGAATTCATTAATCATTTCATCAATTTGGAATTCAGGACTTTCTCTAAGTGTTAAAATATGTGTCTCACTTACTCCTTCTTGTGCTTTAATTAAAGCTAGCTGGCAGTGCAAACAGTTCCTAACAGAAAGCCATGGTATAAATTTCTTTTAACACTATAAGCGTGTCATTCATGTGAGGACAGTTTCCACAAATGACTCTTTTTAGAAACATCTTTCCTCCCAAAATGCATCTTCAGAAAACCTACAGTGTCAAGCTGCCCTCTCATAGTAATACAATAAAACTGCCTCCCCAGAGTTATTTTACCAATGCAATTGTTCAAAGGTCAAATTTTGTTCTCGACTGCATACGTACATATAATTGAGCACAAAATTTGCTCCAAGCTCAAAAGATCAGGATTATACTGACTCTCTTAGTTCCTTTACTGTGTGCAATTGGTCATTAGCTTCTGTCATTTATGCACATTTTGTACTCATATTAAAATGTTTGTTATTTATTAACATCTGAGCATCATTCAGTGAGCTGACATCTTTAGAAGTCAAGAGTGACTGCGTAGTCTAGTTAAGGTTTAGTTAGTGGAAGGGAAAAGCTCATAGAAGACTGAAGTGTATAGGTTAGCTAAGGAGCAATGTCAACAACAGCTGTGGAAGATTTCCTATACTGTTTAATTTTAGGAATGTTGATAGGTGCCCATGTTAGTATATATCTAATAACAGTGCCCACATCTTCACCATTAGAGGCTCCTTCCTTTGAATAGCAAAACGTCTTGTAACTATCACATTTTGAGCCCAGCTTAGTTGGGGATACACTAAATTTTGTTTAATTTGGATTAGGTTAAGTAATATGGTTTATTCTTAATATCTGTTAAGACCTGAAGGAATCTTCTGCATACAGAAGAAATGAAATTCTTGATGGGACATGGGTAAATCTGAATCATGAGACAGTCAAGTAAATATTAACATGGGATGTGAGAGAGATGCAATAAAATAGTGGAAACAACATAATGAACAAGTGTGTTGATGATATGAAGAATAATTTCCACAATAGCAGAAAGCATGCCAAATTAGGTAAGATTAAGGTAAATTAGTTGCTATGCAAAACTACAGGGAATGAGTTTTGACCTAATCTTGCTTCTAGGAAATAGTCATATTTACCTAAGAGTGAGGTAAAGTCTCTCTACAATATTAGTTGACCATTTAATATACTATTTGAGTGACAACTAGAAATGTTCGGGCTTAACAGTCTTCATATTGCTGGAATTCCTACCGGCAACAAAGAATGAAGAAGGTTCTGTTGTGCAAGGATCCAGTTTTCTTTTTAAAGAAAAAAAATGTTCTTTAAAACTTTCATGGTTAATTTATTCTTCTCCTTTCATATATCTCTGGGAGATAGTTACCAAATAAAGATCAAGGGGAGATCATTTTGTTATTTGGCTTTCAAAGGACATTATCAGATAACTGTTACTTTTGAAAATCATTTCCTCTGAGGTGATCATTATAAACCAAGGACTTCCAAAGTTGATTTGATGACAATCCATTTTTGTGCATAGCTACTGCTCCAGGTAATAACAGAATTTATTGAAAAAGAAATGTTTTAGCAGGGCAGCTATCTAGAGTTACTCATGATCAAAGCTGCATGGTTTCAATTACTTATCCAGACAAACTGGCTTTATATTCTCCCCTTGTGAGTATAGAATACAGTGGTTTTCCCTAATCTTTTGCAAGAAGCTTGCCATTTGCATACTTTGTGTCAAACTCCTCTGCATTCTTTCTGTGAATTTGTTCATCATTTCATTTCCTAGCATTTGTGGAATAAAAAATTGAATAAAAATAGGGGAAGACTTTGTGAGAAGCACTTGGAAACAATGGAGAAAAAGATGTACTTAGGCATCTTGCATAACTACTTAATGAGGTAATGAATCCTAACCAAATGTATGTATCAATACTAATATGACCTATTATATTGTACACTTAAAGAAAGAAGAAGCGTGTTAGGGAGGGAAAGAGAGGGAGAGATAGAAGGGGTAGGCAGGGAGAGAAAGAGAGAGAGAGAGAATTAGAATATAGAAGATAGAGAACGAACTTGGGGAAGTACCACCAGAAGCGGTAGCTGATATACTCCTCAACCTAACATAATTAAAGCATGTTTTCTAGACAAAAAAATCAGGAGATAGAGTTTACATCCCCTTAGTCTTATTTCAAGACTGATTTCTACATCTTTTCTAACTTTATTTCAAATCTTCTTTGGTATTCCAAGGAGCACCATAAATTGGCAACAATTGTATTACCACTATGTGTACTTCCTGAAATTCTTCCCACTGATTTTGCAACCCAATGCCAAAACAGTTTAAGTTTGCACAGTATGGTGGGTGGATGTTATAAAGACAGAGCATACAAGAATATGAGAACAATGTTTGGAAAAAGGGATACAAGAAAGTCTTCCACACAATCCTTAAAGGCATTTTTCTGTCCCTTCTCACACAACTTCCCATTAATTCATTATCATTTATACCTTAAGATGTAAATATTGAGAATAGCAAATGATATAGAGTCATATATTAGATAGATATAAATCATGTATACCAATGATCCCACTCCATTTTCACTTTCTTACCATAAAGCAGTGCTTTCAGAGAACAGGCTATTGCTTGGTCATTTAAATGATAAAGAAGTGGTGAATACAACAGAAAATACAGAGCAAAGAAAGGACCAAGAGTGAGCCAGATTGACTGAAAAGAAAAACAAACACCAAACAATGCTTAATACCCAACATTTCTTATGACTAACTCAATTTAAATGAACCACTGGAGGATGTTTGTTTTCCATCTGCCATAGCCTCAAGCAGTAGCAATGTGTAACTATAAAATTTCTGAAACTTAAATTTTCCACTGGTCAATGAAGATTGGAACACTTTAGATTCTGGTTACTCAGCAATAGCAAGACATAGCACTGATGAAGCTAAATTGAAATAACACATAGCCTAATACAAGCTATCATAAGAAAAAGCACAAATTGTTTTTATCCAAATCTGGCAATTTGCTTTCTGGTTTTTTGAAACAAGGTCCCCCTTATGGAGCCCACGGTTGCCTTGAGCTTATAATGACACCTCTTTCTTCAATTGTAGGCATTTGTCTGGCTCACATATGGCAATCCCAACTAAAGCATTTGGTAATCACTGAAATGGTAAATCACCATTTATAGTCTTACACATAGTGTGACAACTCTGACCTGTAAAACCTAAGACAATTACTTGATTTTCTTCCAGAAGACAGATTTACATATATATTTCCTCAACCTTTAACAAATGCCAAAGATTTTTACTCACGAGGCACCCCTTCAGCCATTTCAATAGCAGTGATTCCCACGGACCACACATCACTCTGCAAAGGAAAAGATGGCCAAAAACAGGTCACTTAAAAATGAGAGATTGGTAGTATTAAGAAATTCAAAGCAATCTTTGGCTAATTATAGAACTATCAATGCCAGAGCCAATTCATGTGTCTTCTTTATGGAAGATTCATTATACACTGACACTTTAAGAAGATATTATTTGCGCTTGTGACCATCCAGTACTGCACTACATAATGGGTTGATATGAAATGAGGTTCACTGCAAGGTAAGTTGGCCTCATGTGTGCTGCTGTTGTATTCTTATCTGAAATATCAAAGGGAATTTGTCATAAAGAAGTTCTAACATAGAACCAACATGATTTTGGGCAAATGATTTAACTCTCGATAATTCCATTTCTAATTACGAAAAATTTTGATTATAACAGCAGCTACTCCCTTGAAACAGTGTGCTTTTATGTATAGGCATACACTCACTTAATAGAAAAGTATATTGTATATTTATATTAAGTATATAAGTATACATTTAACAATTTACCAAATAATTAATCATATATTACATATAAAAAGAAGTATGTGCTAGCTAATATATTTATATGTGTAAATATAAATATTTTAGTAGTATCTAGAATATAATACATAGTTTAGTATATGGAGATTATTCTTACCACTATTAACTATACTTTGTTTTTCAGTGCATAGAAAGGGCATAGTGCTAGAGGTACACTGGTTGGATGACTCCTAAATAGTATAAGTGAATTTTTGGCAGCCTGATTTACAAATATGTTCAGTTTTGTTATAGTCTAAGCTTAAGTTTTCTTTTGGGTACATGGTGTTAAAAAGTTAAAAAATAAATAATACCAATGAAAGTTCTTGGAAAAGAGTAAATTATATACAGGAATAAAGTACAACTATTTAAGCAAGCCATTTGAAGAATTGTATGCTTTTTTTTTGTCTCCAGAGGTCCTAGTATCACAGTGAACATGTAATAAACTCTATGTAAATAAATACTTTGCAGGTCAAGGAGAGGACATTTAAGAAAATGGAAAGGAGATGAAACATAAATTAATCAACTTCAAATATTTAGTATTAGGTTCCATACAGGAGACCACAATGAATTGTTTGGATGACTTATAATGTGGAGAGTGAGTGAAGATTTTCCAGTCTATAGCAAATGCAGATTTTTCTTTATTTCCACATCAGGTTTTTAGTGCATATAAAGAAATATGTTGTCCATATTGCAGCTTCAGTGGAAATTTTAATACATAGCATGAATTTTACTTAATTTATCTATTCCACTGATTTTCCTGTGGTTTTAGAAATGGACCATGCCCCAAGGATTTTCTCCATTACCCTAAATAATCAAATTATTTTTTTTCTTTTTGGAGCTAAGTTATTATGGGGATTAATCATTGGTTTAACATTTATTCATTTTTGAGTTTATAAAACCCACGAACCCTGGAAGGTAATTTTTCATACAAAGCCACATAATATAATATTTTTATGGAGAAATTACAAGCAATGTGAACTAGACATTCTACTTCCCAATAATTCTTCATGGTTTACTTTGTCTACATTCTTATAAAATATTATTTTTTATGCATGCTATCAAAACACATCCAGGAATATGAGTGAATATGAAAAGAACTGCTGTTTGTTTGTGTTCTTTTATTTGATCAATAAAAAGAAATGTTAGTCAAAAATCCTCTCAAAATTTTGATTCCTTCTGTTTGGATTCTCGCACTTACTCTGTAATCATAGGAGTGTCTTGGGTCCTCATCACAGTTAATCACCTCTGGTGCCATCCAGTATGGTGTCCCAATGAAACTATTTCGCCTTCCATTAGCTCTGCTTACCTGGGCACTCACTCCAAAATCCACTGCAAATATCAGAAAACGTCAAAATAATTATTAAGGAACAAAAAGCTCAGTAAGTTACTGCTTTAACTTGGAAAGTCAATACAAAAAATTACAATGGATAACAGATTTTTCATTCCAGCCTAAAAAACCATCATGAAGTCTACTCCAGGAACACTGGGAAGTTAAGTGTTTGCTGCTGTTTCTGTTGGAATGAGACTCCACAGGGTCACAATCTACAGTAGGTTTGGCTGAAAATTTACCATGAATATTAAAAATACAGTCCCACTGGTATACCCTGAACCTCTGACATGATAACATACATAGTGTTTTTAACTGCCATCAGGGTGGAGGAAGGACTCAGAAATATCTCAGAAAACTATTAGCAGTTGATGTAGAAACTGCACTCATGAAATGAGAAAGTACTCTCACACTTATAAAGCAGAATAACCCTTCTGATAGTTTAAATTCTTACTCTCATCTTCTGAATTAGATGCAAATATTTAGCGTGTTCTCTATATCATAGCTTACACTATAAAGATTCAGTTTTCTAGTCATCTGTGTGATACTTTATAAAAATATTTAGTATGTATCTTCACAGACATAAAAAAGACTGATGTAGACTTAAGCTATTTATAAAAATAAGACAGGGATTAAAAATGAAGTAGATTTTCTAATTGAGAATGTTCTTCAGGAATCCAGTGAATGATGATGAAAATTGACTTAAAAGCAATTTGAAGAATTAAAAGAAAAGAAAAAGTAAAAACCTAGTAGTTTAAGGCAATCTATAGTAAAAGATCTAATACTAACACAAAAAGTTCAAAGTATTGTGAAGATCACTATCGGTTGTTGCATATTTTCATTATATAAACTCTTCCTATCTTCCTTCCTTCCTTCCTCATTCTTGGTTTTTTGTCTCTTTGTCGCTCTGTCTCTCTCTCTGTCTCTCTGTCTCTGTCTCTGTCTCTCTATCTTTCTTTCTTCATGAATATGTTAAACCAGCATTCCCACTAGCCCTAATGGTCAACTTTAAGGACCAAAAAATACCTATAAATCCCAGAATCTAATATATGGCATACATGCAGGAAAGAAATGAGAAGGAGAAAATACTGGAAAAAAAACTGGTGATGAACAGAAAAAAGGGGAGAAAAAAACAAAAAGGAAGGCTGAGATTAAGATAAAAAATGAAGCTGAAACTTCAATAATGGCCCAACTTAACCTTTAATAACTTTGGGAGTGGAATATGGATATTATTGATTAATTATAACTACCATATAACATTTTCCTGTCTTTTTTCTCACTGTCATTTCCTTTGGCTATCATTAGCTTTGCCTTCTGCAACTTTCTCATTATGTGGTTTATAAATATCCTATGATCAGAGTGGGTAGCAGCTCAGTGGTACAAGACTTGCCTAGCATGTACAAGGTCCTGGATTCAATCTCCAGCACTGCAAGACAAAATAAAGCTAGGATCTGAGAAATCGAAATACACAGTGAAAAGATTATATGCAAAATAAACAGGATTAAATTATAATCTATCAATAAAAGGTCTCCTTCAGTGTAAAATACATAAAATTTGATACAAGCACTTGACGACAGTTATTTTAGTGGTTTTTTACTTGCTTATAATTTGTGTTGCAAATGGTCACGACCAGCAAATTGATCTGAACATAGTGTTGCACTGTGTGTATGCTAAATGCTTAGCTTTAATGTGGACTATATTCAGTACACTTGAGTTAGAAATCTATATACATCTTATGTTTTTAATGCAGTTTCATAAAGCTATGTTACCGGATTTGTAGCTTTTAGATACAAAAGAAATAGCATATTTTCTTGACACTCATTTATTTCAAGAAAAATTACTACTGCATACTTATTTTACAAATGTCTAACAAAAATATTCTTAGTAAATGTTCAAAATCTGTAGTCCTATGAGTTTAGTAAAAAGGGAAAATATCTTGAATTTATATTAAAAGATACATCAAAAATATTTGATATAATAAAAATACAGATAATTAGATGATATGTTCATACAAATGAGGTTATATGTCCTTATGTAGTACTGACATATTTTATGGTATTATTAAAAAACCAATCATTGGAATATATATGTGTGTATGTGCATATGTATATGTATACGTATATATAATGATAAAAATTACAAGATATTATTCCCTGTGGAAATGACAGACAACATATGTGTGTGTTTGTGCTTGTTTTTAATAAATTATATCATTCTACATATAGGAATAGAAATTTAGAGACTTTCTGCTTTTTTGATTTTTACTTATGAATTTAATTTGGATAGCACTAAAGAATCATTTCTGGGTTTTAACTCAGTGGCACAAGTGCCTGCCTAGCAAGCACAAGGTTATGAGTTTGATCCCTGGTACTCCCCCTTAAAAAGAAACATTTCTGATTGATACAATTTCTTTAAATATTTGAGAGGTAACTGCAAAGGAGCAATTTGTGTTTATGTAACTTACAGTAATTTGATATTCATGGAAAAATAGAATGTGAATGTGGGAAGAACTTTTTAAAATCCCTGTCCATGGCATATACATTTGTACATGGTAAATACTGAATTCACTTTCTGAAATAACTATAGTAACTATCTGTAATAGGGGGTAAAGCAAAGACCAAAAAATAATACTGCCAATTACACATTTCAAATGTTCTCTGGCTTATTAGTCTGGTTTTAGCCTGATAATAAAACTTTACAAGGTTTTATAAGATATACAAATAAATCTAATGCTGGTAAAATAAAAGAAGGGTTCGGAGAAGGGAGATGGAAAGTTTAGTGGGCTATGTACATGTACCAGTTCCCAACAGTGAATATAATCATTTACTGCAAGCATGTATAAATAAAAGTCAAAAACCAATTTGTTTTATTTACCTAATTTTAAAGAACCGATTAGTTGCATCCCAACTCACTTCTCAAATAAATTTTAAAAGTCTGACCAGTTTTTCAGGTACAGAAGACCCAGCTCAAATAAGTAAAGGATATTGTCAGAGACATGAAAGAAGACAGTTATATTAATGGAGTTTTCTCAATTAAAGTATTTTGGGACTAACATAATACACTGCAAAAATAAACTTACCCAGTTTTACTTCAGCATTATGAGTCAGTAGCACATTCTGACCTTTGATGTCCCGGTGAATTACTCGGTGTGCATGAAGGTGAGCTAACCCCTGTATATATACATTAATATATATACAAAAAGAAAAGTCACATCAGTATGTATTTTTCTATTTTCTGGTACTATTGGTATTTTTGGGAAGACATTTGGTAAGAAATGACCCAGATTTGAGTTTTCAGACAAAATTCTTCCTTTAGGCTGGAATTACTACAACAATTTCCCAGAAACTCTACTTTTGGCCATAAGGAAAGGAAAATACACCAAGAAGCCCATGAAAGAACAGAACACCAGAAAGTAATGTGTGTATACATTGGGCCATTTTACCCTGCTTTTTAACTTCTATATTTCCAACTAACTACAAGAATAAAGAACTGCACATCTTGACCATATCATAGCTCAGACATAGATTTTCTCTGTTCATCATCCAACTGTTTGTGTAGTCCAAAATATTTTCAGTCAGCCTTTTAGGCTAAGTATTTGAGGGAATATGGAAATTCATTTTAAAATATTTGTCATTTGTTTTGGCTTACCCTGTTGGCCCCAGTCTATTCACCACTAAAATTAACCCATGACCTAGCTAAATTATGGCATAGTATGTTGTATTAGGCTGCTGTGAGTTTGCTCCAAACATTAACTGGGAATGAATAATAGAAGTAATAATAAAAGCAACTGAAATTTTTTGAACCCTTATGCTTTTCTAGATATTTTGCTAAATGCTTTGTTTGGAGTAAGTTATTAAGTTACAGTAATCCTTTGAGGAAAATCCCAGTAGCCATTATCTCATATATGCATGATGAAAGTGAGACTGGAGAAATTAAGTAGCTGACTCCAGGCCACATGGCTAGTACACGGTGAAATGTAAGTTAAACTCAGTGCAGAGTGCACACACTTAGTCATTCACATTATTTTCACAAATGAGTGTAATCAAATTAGAGAAAGGATATTATAACAATATTGAATGGTGCTATTCATTTCTGTTAATGCCATCCTTGTGTGATGTTAAGCACTTAAACCGCAAAGAAAAAACAGTTTGGTGGGGTTAAGAAGACTGTTGCTGTCATGCAATTGAGTGTTAAAAATTTTTAAGAATTATATATATATATATATATATATATATATATATATATATCCATTCAAGGAGGATATCTGTCTAAAAAAGGCTGTCGGTAGCAGTTTGGACTCTTCTGCAGAATACTGACTTCTTATAGGCCCTTGTCGTAATCTATGACGATAGTGCTATGCTTTTTATAAAATGAGCTCTAGTGTGGGGTTATAGCTGTGATAGTAGACCATTCACCTAGCACAGGTGAAGCCTGTTTTTCAATCCCTAACACCACAAAAAAGAAAACAGAAAATAGGAAAGAATTATAACTCCAGAATCATTGATTCACTGAACACAGTAATTTGAATCCGACAGCCATTAATGCCTATGAGTTAGAAGGACCTGGTAAAACATGTTGTGGTCCAACATAAAACTGAAGAAAACAAACTCAATATTAGATTTTTCCCAAGTTTTATTTATTTTATCTGATTCAAAGGTTATGTTTATAATTCTCTTTCTCTCTTTCTTTTCTGCTTTTCCTTCTTTCTTTCTTCCTCCCTCCCCCTTTCTCTCTCTCTGCCTCTCTGTCTCTGTCTCTATTTTACTTGGTGCTGGAGATTCAACCAGGACATTCATACTGAGTTATTTCCCAAGTCCTTTTGCTTATTTTGAAACAACTTTTGCTATGTTACTCAGATCAAATTTGAATTTACAGTGCTCCTCATCTTCAGCCTCCTAAGTAGCTGTAAATACAGGTGTGCACTGGTATTAAAATTCTTGAGCAATCATATGTGATATAGACTACACTGTACACATGCCTCCGAGGTTCTTCCAGACAAGAGAAGAATGATTACATGAAAACTCACCTGAAGGATTTCTCGGCAGATATAAGCAATCCAGTCTTCTTTTAAACTCTGATTTCTAGTCATTCTCACAACATCAGTGACTGAGCCTGCTGCACATAACTCCATCACCATCTTCAGGGAAGCCATCAAAAATATAAATAATTAGAATGTGATATTGTGAAAATATCTAGAGAATTTTAGACAGTGTGGCTTGTATTTATATGCACAGTTTAGAAATTAAAGCAATGCAAAGACTGACTCAGTTGTCTTGGAGGACTCGGAAGGCTAAGACAACTAGAATTTGTGGAAAAGGAAAACCAGGTATCATACTAGACATTTAACTAGGAGGAGGGATTTTAACTAAGTCTTGAATTATAAGTAGTGTTTGAATATTCTTAGGAAGAAGAACATTCAGTTTATGGAAAACAGAAGGAACAAATGTCCCCAGAAAGAAACTGCTACAGGGGACAAGCCTGAGCAGTGACTAGGTTAGAAATAAAGGGTTAGTTGACGCAACAGATTCTTTTAAAGTGAAAAAGTAGCACATATGGGTTCTAAAAAGAATACACATGAATGTTAACAGTCGGTATGATTTTCATTGTTTTATTTTCAAACTCTATATTATTTTCCCCAAATCCTAAAAAGCTACAGTCCCAAGAGGAAATTTTTAGTTGAATTCATTTAGGATAATTTATTTCAAAGTGATTAATGCTAAGGAAGTTTATTTTAAACAAAGGGACTCATTTTAAATTACCAATAATCTGAATCGTTGACAGCATTTCATTAGATCCTAATGTTAATAAACTCAGTAGGTCAGAAAATTTACCTTTGCCAAAAGTGAATTCAGTGCCCAAATCAAGATAATATTACCTAAGTAGAAAGGACAAGCCAATACTAAGAAGAATGTAACTATTATAATCCACCTACCATACTGCAGTCTCCTTATTGGATATATAGTATTAGTACTCAGTTCATTCAGTCATTCAAAATACATTCATTGAAAAGTGCAGGTTTATGCATCTCTACTCATTTAAAACCAGTTTATCAAAAGGACAAAGTACATCTTTTATCTATAGGCAAGTTCACTGCCACAATAGATGAATGCAAGCAAAAAGATAAACTCTAATTCATGAATATTTAAAAAGTCAGTATTAATTCGTTTTGGAATATCAATATTTTCTTTTCAAAAAGCTATTTCCCTAATTTTCAATTGTTCACCACTGATAATACTGAATGTCTTTGACCTGTGCACAGTGTCTGTACAAGAAGAAAGAACACAGTCAAATGAAATCGACAATACAGATTAACCATGAAAGGTAGATTTTCATGTGGGGGATTAAGTGTGGACTACATACTGTAGTAATGAAAGCAAAGGGACTCATTTTAAATTATCTGAATTAATGTCATTAATCTGAATTAATGCCATTCTTACTAAGATGGACCCTGGAATATCTTGTTTATATGATCTGAATCAAAATTGCTCAATTATAAAACGAGCAGGAGGCATTCACAATGACAAACTTAGATTTATAAGAATAGTGCCTGATGTATATACATTATAAATGGTAAATATTTAGCTATTTACATACTTTCCTTTTGTTTTTTGTCTGATTTACATGGGCAATAAAGTGTTTGTGGACCTAAGAAAATTCTGAGCTCCAGGAGTACTTTATGCATTAAGTACCTACTCATCCTTCAGATCTCAGTTTAAATTTTTGTTTCCTTAAGGATGGGTTTCTTATAGTCCAGCTGAAATTTTTCTTTGGTTAGTCAATCACATAAAAACATTTTATTTTCCTTCTGACATTCATTTCTGTATTTGATTAATATTGGTCTTTGCAAGTAGACTGTAAGCTCCAGTGAGCCAAGGGCATATCTATTCAGCTTACCATTGTGTATACCCAGAATTTAGTAGAATGCCTGCCAAATAGAAGATTTTCAATGAATGTATTTTGAATGACTGAATGAACTGAGTACTAATACTATATATCCAATAAGGAGACTGCAATATTTTCCATACTGTTAAGGGGAAAAAAATCGTAAGTGAAGATATATGAAAAGACAAATGGTGAGTGTAAAAAATAAACTAAGACCTGTAACCATTATAGCTGTGCAGCAATATTTAGTAAAATTTCAATTGAAACTGCCAGAAAACAGAGGAATCAAAATAAAATTAGTTTTAACTCAATATCCCTACATTTGATGGTTCTCAGATTGCTATGCTCAAACCAGCAACACCAGCATCATCTATGAACCTACTGAGAACTGCACATTTCACACATATGCCAGAGCTACCTAGTCAAAACTTCTGTAAATGAGGTCCAAGAGTCTGTGCTTTGTAAATTTCCCCAGAAGATTCTGATGGATGCCAAGAGCTGAAAACCGCTGTTTCTATTCAACCCTGTGTTGAAAGCTTTCTGTTGTGTCCACTGCCTTACTTGTTCACATCCATATATCGAACATAAGAGAATCTATTATTCACACTTGACGATCCTGAAAAATTTCATTTGCTATTTGAAAAAAAATTACTATATTACTACTGGCTTGGACTGGAAAGAAAATGTATCAAGTTTAGATACTGCATATACAATGACTCCAGTTTATATTCTAAATATTATACTTTTAAAAGAATATTCCTAACTGGGCGCAGTGGCACGTGCTTGTATTTTCAGCACTTGGGAAGTTGAGGCAGGGGAATTGCTGTGAGTTTGAGGCCAGCCTGGGCTACAAATTGAGTTCAAGGCCAACTGAACCGCATGGCAAGACCTTGTCTCAAAAAGACAAAAAAAAAATGAACATTCCTTAATCAAAGCTCATTTTCTTGATATACTTTTGGAGGGCAGCAAAATCTCTGCTAACTGTGGCTTAGTTAGTCTAATGTCTGATTAGCCTCTAAAATTTATATTTCATTGATTTGGGTTTTGTGATACTCCAGCCATGCTGACTAAGAAAAGCGTGAGTCAATTAACTACTTAGAAAAGAGTTTTGAGGCATTGTTTTACACAAGTGCATAAACTTTGAAAATGCTTAAAATGTATCTATATAATCATGGTGAATTGTTCCTTATGAAGCCTCTATTTGCCAAGCAGTCAGAGACTCCACATCAGTAAAACAGTGACTACTTTCAGTTAAAAGTGGCCAAAACATATTTGAAAATATTTATTTTGCATATTAACAGTATTCATTTGAGTCTTCCCCTATCCGACCAATAAACTCTTGCTAGACATTTAAGTTATTTTTCTTTATTTCACCACTCTCATCTCCAGGAACTAGAGCACATATTTCCATTACTGTCTTGAGCAATTGAGTGCATAATTTTTCCAGTAGGTACACACAAGTGGCAGATCAAGTCATAAGAAAGTATATGTTTGGATAAGATTTTTTGATTGAATATTGTCAAGATAATTAAAAACATACCCAAAGCTGGTGCCTGTGGCCAGGAGGACTCAGCTTGAAAAATGCACCATAGAAAGACACAATGTTTTTGTGGAAAGAGTACTTCCTCAGAAGGTTGAGTTCAGTCCTGAGATCCTCTTCCTCATCCTATGGAATAAGAACAATGAACTTCTAAACCATGCAATTCAATGAATTTGGTCTCCAAATTAAAGTAAATACATAAAGTAAAATCCTATGGCAAGCTCTTATACATTACCATACATTATAATAAAATATCAACTCGAATTTTCAGTAAATGGCAATCTCTGGTTAACTTGGTATTTGGGGGACAGGAGTGGTAAATTCAAGGTGTTTTAATTCAGCAGTTCTTAAAATGTGGTTCCTGGATCAGCACAACCAATCATTGTATAACATTTTGATTGAATGGAGTCAGAGAACTTTCGTTTGCTTTATAAGATAAAAATAACTTCTTTCGTTGGTTTTTTTTTTTTTTTTGGTTTTACTCAAATATTGTACTCATGCTCTATAATTCACATGTATAAACTATAAAATTTAATGATTTTAGCACATATACAGAGTTGTATATTTATTATAACAATCAAAGTTAGAAGATTTCTATCACTCCAAAATGAAGCCCTTTACCTTTCATGTATCACTCATCCAGCAACTCTACCACATACACCTCACAGATCCTTACTTTCTGCGTGTAAACTTACCGATTCTGGTTAACTTAAGTATATGAAACCATATAAAATGTGGACTTTTGTGAACAGATATGTTTAAAATTCATGTTGCATCATGAATTTTTTCCATCCTTTTCGTTTATTATACATTGATTAATGAACATTTGGATTATTTTCATCTTTTGTATGTTGTGAATAATACGTTTATGATCATTCATGTCAAGTATTTATATGGACATATATTTCAATGTATCATATGTATACCTAAGGAGTGAAATTTCTCATTCAAATGGTAGCCATATGCTTAATGTTTTGATGACATGCCAAACTATAGTCCACAGTGTCTTACAATTTTACATTCCCAATAACAATGTGTAAAAGAGATTGCATTTTCTCCATACCTTCACCAACACTTTACCATCTGCTTTTATTTTATAACCATTATATAGGTGCTGAAGTAGTATACAATTATTGTTTTGATTTAAAATTCTCTGAAGACTAATAATATTGGATATCTTTTCATGTGCTCATAGGCCATAGTATATGTCCTCTGAAAAAAGGCCAGTCAAAAACCCTTTGTGCTTTTTCCAGTTGGGCTTTCTTTTACTATTAAATTGTAAGAGTTTTTTTAACATGTTAAAGATAAAATTACCTTATCAGATAAAAAATTTGCAAGTATTTCTTCCTTTTTGAGGTTTCCTTGAACTTCCTTGACAAATGTCCTTAGAGGCTCAAAAGTTACAAATTTTGATGAATTCCAGTTTATAGATTCCTTTTTTGTTGTTGTTTATACTTTGGTCTGATATCTCAAGATATATTGCCAAATAAATATCACAAAGATTTAATTTTTTTCTTTTGTTCTAGATATTTTATAATTTTAGCTCTTACATTTAAGTCTTTGATCCACTTTGAGGTAATTTTTGTAGAAAGTAAAGATCCATGTCTGAGTATGATCTCAAATTGTATCAATTTACCTATAAGAGTCTCAAGCTTATTGTATCACTAGCGTGAGAAACTGATTAAATAAGAGCCAAAATATGCAATGTATATTGTAAATTGGCAATAAATTGTTGAAAAGAAAAGAGAAACTGTAATGAGGCAAAAGGAAAAGGAGGAAAGGAAAAAGGAAAAAATATATATCTACACAAGATAGTTAAGATAGTTATAAAACTAGTTTCCATTGTAAGAAGTTGACAAAGGTTTGTGCTAATATTGTTTGGACAATACACAATGTATTGGTTATTGTTAGTCTCTAATTAGCCTGTTTTGAAATTCTGTTTTATTTTTATTTTTTCTCTTTAAAATAAAAGGAAAGTAGAGGTCTAATTTCAATATTTTGTATGTGGATAGTTAATATCACCCTGCCAATTAGTCTGTGATTTATTACCATTTAAAAGCATTGTTTTGTTCTGCACTCACCTTTCTTAAAAGTATGATTTAAATAATTTATTCGCCTAATCAAAGCAGTGGTACATCTATATAAAGTAAGATACACAAGTAGTGTGCTTCTATGGGAAATTTCCTCTAAGCAATGCTAACAGTTCATAGTGCATTTTTCAGATCTCTGTATATGCTAGTGCAGTAACTAGAACAATGGTAGAAATATACATATGTATATTATATAATATGGCAATTTATTTTTAGTATAAACAAATTCATATTTTTGTCACTATTCTGAAAATTTCATGTTTATTAATAAAGCACATCTTTCTTTTTTCAAATTTTATTCTTATTAGTACATGTTTGCCATACCTAATTGTTACAATTCTTTGTGGTGAGTTTGTACATGTATCTAATATATTTTATTTCTTTCTGTATCCCCTTTTCTTCCTTTACTGCCCCTCCCTGCATATTTTGGTTCCCTTCCCTATGGAAAACACAACTTTCTATATTAATAAACAAATGCACATCCTTTGTGGTCTCATAAGATTGCACAAATGAAGGTACAAGTCTGATGTTCAGGGATCAGTTCTAGAGACATTACTATTTTTGAGAATTATCTTTATAGAAAACTTGAAGCCCTCTGACTTGGATAAGATCACTAAAGTAGAACACATAGTAGAAGAGATAGCACTAGCAGAAGCAGTATAAAAAGCAATTAGAAAAAGGCATCTACCCTGAGCATTAGGACAGCTGAGTTTGAGCACCGATTTCCCAGAATAGAAAATCATCCAAAGCTTTGATTTACTTTAAAAACAATGGAATATGTCAACCTTTACCTATCTCCATGAATAGATACTGGAACCAAATTTGATCTTACACATAATGTCACAGAAATTCTCGGAGGAGAGATGCTATACACACAATCTATTATCAAAGAATCTGTTACTTCCCCCTTGTCTTAATAAGAATGCTATCAGAACTGTAGTTCTCTCTTTAGTTTTAACCTTAATCTACAAATGTCGTCCCCCTTCATTTGCAGTGTATTTGCTATTATAGAGTAAAATGGGAAGTTATTCTTTCTCCTTAACCTTCAGCTATGCCTCCTTGTAAAAATGACAGTCAAATGGTTTTGATAGCCCTTTTGTAACTTACTTCTTAAGGAATCTGAAAAAAATTTTTTTGCTCTTAATAATTTGAAAATAACCACACTTTTGTGTATGCATGTATGTATTCCTTAGTATACCACATACTAAGGAAACAATATAGTAACTTACTAAAAGATACTTAAATTGTTAAGAATTCACAGTGAACATATTATTGATTTGTGCATTTAGATGTCATTGTTTTAATTTGAAGAAACTACCGTACAAGGAAGTAAGATTTACATGCAAGAATGGCATTGTTATGGGCAATTGAGTTAGACAGACATATTATAGGCAATCAGACAGGACTAGGCCCTTGAAGGAGTTAGTGCAGAAAGTCAGATTCCTTGCAACCTTGGAGTAGACAGACTCCACCCACAATAGGCCAGACCTCAAGCAAATACACCCACAAAAGATCAAGCAAATACACCCACATCCTAAGGATTGATATTCTAAATAGTTTGTTTCGCAGGCAAAGTATATGTTTTTTGTAAGTGCCAAGTATTTATACTATGTTTTTTCTTTAAAGTTTGAAAGCTCAAACAAATACCTGGCAGCTGCAGGACGTTCTTTGGAATTTTCTCTGAATTTTACAGTGGATTTACCCATAAGCAGTCAAATACTGTACTGGAAAATAAATCTACATACCATTTTGTCGTATGGGGAAAGTGAAAAAACCTGATTTGTTCAAATGGAAACTCCCAATAAAAGATTCTCTCTTTCTAATTATTGTGTAATATAAGAATGAATGAATAAATTTATTGCATAGCAACCCAGGCTCCAGTCTCATTCCAGCCTCTCAAAGCTCAGTTAGTAAGTTCCCTTAAAATTCCTTAAATCTTTTTTCTAGAAAGGAAAAAGTAAGAGTTAATACCATAGCTTCTATTTCTGTCTTGCAGGACACTTAAACTTCAGTTTCTCCCCATGATACAGCCTTTCTTTGAGATGATAATATCACCTAGCGCTATGTAGATATAAACCACAGGAACAGGCAATTCTCTCAGCTTATATTGAGATACTTAATGATATACTGAGAAGAATATGAACTCATAATAATGCAATAAATGAGAAAGATGTGATTGCAAAGCTAGAATTTGAATAAGTAGTAAAAGAGAGTAAGAGCAAGACTGAGTCATTTAACCTATTTGGTTGTTTGAGGCCAGCATTCTTTTTTCTGAGTTACAAACCTCGCGCTGCCAAGCAAGAACAGGAGGATAATGGCTGGATTGTAGGAAAGTATGACATTGCATTTGTAGTATCATTTTACTTCTTAAGAACCTGAATCCTAGAGAGTTAAAAAGACCACTTTTTCCAATGCTTTTTGACTGTTTAGCAGTAAACTGGGAGTTGAACTCAAATTTTTGAACTTCTACATTATTAATTCCATAAAACCCTGATATCTAAGATAAATTGGCAAATCACAGACTTTATTTTAAGGGATTTTAGATGATGTAGAGATTCTAAAGAGTTAGTTAACCAGCACAGATTTTTCTTACTAAAATACATAACCACAGAATTCAAACTCTCCAACTAGAGAAATCTTCTAAAAGTATTTTTCCCATATAAATGCAAATTACCTCAAAACAAATGAAGGTCAGATATGTTTGGAAGGCAGTAGTGTGTATGCCACTCTCAATTAGGAGGAAGTTGAGCTTGTTAAAAACACATAAGTGCATTGAATTCATCAGGCCCTGCTGGTAATTTAAAACTCACACATCTCCCGTCATACAATGGAACAGAACTGCTTGGCTCAGGGCTAATTGATCTTAAGCTCATCTGAAAACTGTTTTTTGTCAAGAATAGGCAGCTCAAGGATGCCAGAGATTTCTTTGTAATTTTTCCCAGTTCTAGAATCAAATCATTTGAATTATGGAAAGAATGACAGAAAAGTTTTGGGAAAGAATTTTAGAGTTTCATCAACATAAGTGTTTGATAAAATTAGAATTGATCAAATAATTCCATTTTTTTCCTCATATTTTGTACTTTCTTGATCTATAAAATCCTGTAATAGCTGTTTCATTTGATTATGCTTTGTCTCTCAAGACACATTAGAAACAGTAAGAAGCCTGGTATCTAACAGACAAATTATGAAGCGGTTTAGCAATTCTTTTCTACTTTAACTAGATTCTGAATGTGATAATATTAACAGAGAAGATTATTTTAATATATCTAATAGTCACACTTATTGAAATACAAAACATTGAAAATATTTTAACTCCACAAAATTGACTGTAGGAGATAATCAGGAAAATATGTCAATGAAATAAGAACAGTAATTCTTCAGTTAGCTCTATATAATACTTTGAAACTTTACTGCCATCTATTGGAACAGGAGAATACTCTTTGCCTGATCTTATTCTAGAGCCAGGGAATTATTAAAATTACATATCAAAAAACTACAAGTAAAAAGGATCTTCACTCCTTCATGTGGTCAACTACAGTGGAGTCTATAGTGGAGACTTTAAGGCTGGGTAGCCTGTTGCTCTTACAATAAAAACGGTGGCTTTCACTTAGCTCATATATAATAGTATTAGCTAGAATCATAATGGGAGAAAAGCCATTCAGTACAGGCTGAGAAGTATGGGGTGTGACAAAGACCTAACCAAGGACAATTTTGGGCAAAATCTGCTCTTGGTCCCTTGAACTCCTGTTTTGTTGCCGGCTCCGTAGATGTACTCAGTCTTTCCCCTGAGGGCAACATTTGCCTGTTCAAATTACCAATCAATACACCCTGCTGTTTGACAGGTATTAATATTCAAACATGATGTCTGAATTTATAGGCATATGTTAGAAAATATGAACATTTCCATACTTGAATATTTTAGGGATAGCCTTACAGAGACAACAACACAGTGCAAAGGAATGGGTTTAGAGCTGAAAAATAAAGCAAAGGCTATGTGGCTGCTAATGAAGACTTCTAGCACTCACACTGTATCTCCAGCCAACAGACTTCTGGTATTTATTGACTCTCACCCGTCTTCCTATTTCAGGTAAAGGAGTCTGCAAAACCAAGAAGAAATTATTATTAGATCCACTGGTATGCTTTGGAAATGATTTGTGCTTAGGTTGTTTTGTGCCTGATAAAACTTGAGATCCTCTAACCTAAGCCTCCCAAAGTTCTGGGATTACAGCCATGCACTAAATGAAAGAGTAAGGTAATATTACTTTTCCTTTAATTTTACAAATAATTTTGATCTAAAATCAGTTTCTTATTATATTATAAACAAGGCACTCAATGTATTGTAATAGATGTAAATGCCATATTAATGGAAATATTTCTATATCAGAGTGAAGTGCTATTATTTTCCCTACAAAGCTGGGTCAGGAATATTAACTATTGACTAGCTATCCATGATATATAAATATTTCAAAATTTAAAGTATCTGAAATGTGGATAAAATTTGAGTCTAGTTCTCTCAAGCCAAAACAAGGAAATAAGCATTTTCTATAATTTCAAAAATTACAGGATCGATTGTTTGAAAGGCATGGGTTAGAGAACAAAATGAAACCACAAAATCTCAAAATCCCTGGAAACTCACATTGGTTTAAAACATTTGACATTAATTGGAAAAACAAAATGTACAGAACTCTTTAAATAGTTTCAGTAATTCACTTCATGAACAAAATGGAAAATAACCATTTAAAGCATGGACAACAGTTCATGAGTTTCTAGTTTTTTAAGCACAATTTTCTTTAAGATACAAAGGACTGAAAAGTGTTTTGGTTTTTGTTATGTTCATGTTAATATTATTTTGAGAAAGATTTTTATTCTAGAAATGAAATCAATACTTAGCAAATTCTATGACAATGTTACAAATTGTGACACAACTTTTTGAATATTAGCGGGAACAATGCCAATTAAAAAGTTTCTCTTGCTCATCTGTCAGAAAATACATGAAAAATGTGCATCTCTAACAAGTTCTTTACTTCTGCCTGTCATCGAGAATCTAGTAGCCTCCATTCTCAGAAGGAATCATTGGAGAGAGAAGAGAATAGGATGAGACACAGATTAACACAGTTTAGAGGAAATCCCTTTTTTGTTACTCTTGACAACAGATAATCAACTGGAAACAGAACAAAATACAGATACTTTCGCTAGTATTTGTAGAATACCAAAATATATGGAATTTTTGGTATGAGTATTTTAATATGGGTATATAAAACAATAAGTACTGTATACCTGTGTTTATTAATAATATTAGACAACTAAATAATCCAGATAACATAATAGTTATGTAAAACAATAACTTTCAACAGACACAATATTTATTGAACTGCTTATTGCAAGAACACGGTCCTTGAAGGAAAAGAACACAGACAAGACATGGTATTACCTTGCGAGCATTCATCACTTTAACAGCTGTAAATGCACCAGTCTTCTCGTGGAGTCCCTGAAACACCAGATAATGATAAGCATATAATGTTAGCTATGTAATCGAGCTATCAAGAAGCAAGTAGAAAAATAAAGAAAGAAAATTAAATAAAGCTTACCAACATTTGAAAGAAACTCCAAATATTTCACTCAAAAAATCAACCAAGTTTATGAAGTAGTTTTGTTTTTTATGTTTATGTTAAGTATTGGACATAACTGACCATTTAAAGTTATTGCTTTAGGCTAGATTTGCTCAGCCTCCACATACACAACGAGAATTTCAGTTCAGGATGGCTCAAAAGGAGATGTTCTACTATACACCTTTGCATTGATCCTATGGTACTATGCAAACACATTTTTTCCACTGCACCTTTTTTCACACACAGACATTTCTTTACAATGAGCTGTACTGATTCATAATTACTTCAACAACCTCTAAACTTCTTGATACGTCCTGAATCACATGAACTATATATATTATGAAAATAAAAAGCTCTGGAAGATTCTTTCTTATTGGAAACATGATAAGTTCTAAGAATTTAGTCTTATTCTAAATGTAAGTACAAGATAGTTTAAAACTTGAAAAGATGAACATCTAAGAATTAAATTATAGCTGCTATTTTGTATTTACTTTTAACACTTTTATTTTTGGTACTGGGGATTGAACTCACGACCTCATGCTTACCAGGCAAATGCTTGAGCCGCTGAGCTAAGTACCTGGCTCTAAAACATATTTCACACTGTGATAATACTACAAAAAAATTAGCCCAACATTACTCATAGTTTAGCATAAACAAAATGTCTCATTTGATAGGTCTCTAGAAAGAGGATTTTATTTTTTGGGCTGTTGATCAATGTCTTCTCAAAATTTAAATTCATCTGGAACCACAGATTGTGACCTTAGTGAGGACTATGTTCTTTGCGATGTAATAAAATTAAGATGAGTTGATACTGGATTAGGACAGCCAGTACCTAGTGTTACTTACCTTATTTTGATCAGCTTGTTTGGACACAATGATATTATTTGGTAGGACTATGTCATAACTTGAACTTCAGCTGTGTTTATATAGATTATTAAATATTCTGGAAACTTTAAATTTATTTACGTCACTGGGAGCAACTGTATAATAATATTTTTCAGTTAGTCTTTATCCCAATTTAGAAACTGTTGCTTTTCTAATTATTCACATAAATAATTCTTAGGGAAATGCTTCCCATATCTGTATGTACAAATATAGTATATCGGTAATTGATTCTCACCTCTTCAAGGATTACATTGTTTACTCCTTGATTTTAAAAGATAACTTAAGGGTCAAACTAATATTGTGTGCAAAAAAAAGCATTTGGCATATTATCAAAGATATTAGCCACACTGTATCTGGTTTAACTAATGACAAACTAAGAAAATTTTAATGTCAGAAATTCATGAGTCATAATTGCAATACACGTTAGTGCGATAACTGAATGTCACTAAAAGGTAATACCCATGGCCATAAAATTGAAAAAGTTGCTTCATTCCTACCCTGATTATCTCTGATTCTCATTTGATAATTGCACAAAATTATACTGACAATGTATCCTAATGTGAGTTTTTGAAACATACTCACTGTGACTGCAGAGACTAAAACCCTAACACTTAGAACTATAATGAGTTCATAAAAAATCACTATATAAGTTTGTATAGAAAGGTGGTATATATAGATAACAGATGATAAACTGTTGCTGTTCATGAGGCATTTCAGAGAATTTCATTTATATCTTGAATCTTAAAATCTTTTATTTTGAAATAATTTTAAACTTAGCAATAGTTTCAAAAAGAGAACAGAGAGGGGCTAGGGATTTAGCTCAGTGGCACAGCTCCTGCCTGGCAACGTGAGATCCTGAGTTCTCTTCTAGGTACCTCCCCTATAGTCTGAAAAAAAAAGTATGGCACAGGGTTTCTGTTTTTCCTTCACTCAGCTTTTTTGTTATTTATAAAGTATATTTCATGGTGAAGGTACAATTGCCAAAACTAAGAAACACAACATATTAGCTAAATAATAATTTAAAACACATTAACTATTAATTATAGTTAATTTTCATCCTGATTTACCCAGTTTGTCCACTAATGTCATTTTTTTGTGTGCCCAAACTGAGATCTTACATTTTATGTAGCTGTCATTTCTCCTTAGCTTCTTCAATCTGTGACACTTCCTTAGTTGCCTGAATCGCATGACTATGTCCGTTTTCAAGAGTACTGGTGAAGTACTTTGCATAATGTCTGGCCATTTAGGTTTTGGCTGATGTTTTCTTGTATTTAAATTGAGGTTGTGGTATGGAAGAATAACACAAGATGAAATGTCCCTTTTTTTCCACATCATATGAGGGATAAATTATATTACTGTGACTTTTCCTTCTATCCAATCTGCATCTTATTCCTTTTCTTTTCTGTACTAGTCTCTTTTCTACTTGCAGGTTTAACACTTGTTTTGAAGAGGGATAATACTATTCTTGAATAGCTATCTAGAGAACCTGAGTCGTTTTCAGATAAACTAATTGTTTAGTGGTGCCATCTTGTGGTTTACTGAGTACATGGAAGATACTTGATGACTAGCTAAAGGCTATATCATAAATTGTTTCTCTAGAAGGGATGCTGAAATAGGATTTTAAATACAGTTTTTAGGACATCCAGTGATTTCAGTCACAATGTGTGGTTGTGACATTTTGAAACACCATTTGTTACAAGCATACATAAAAAAGTGTCAAGAAATTTTGTTTTAGGATGCTAGATTGAATATTAAATAAGTAAAATTGCCATGTGCCCTAAAAAGTCACAGAAAAAACCTTAAATTATACATGCAAGTTTTATATTATTCTTACCAGCAATATTAATAATATACAGCAGATGCTAATGATACTAAATTAATAATGCTTCCTTGAATTTAATTACAAAGACTATTATAAATTTTTTCAAACTGGTATATAAAAACTGTATATACTTTTATACTAACAAAATGACTCATTATATGTATACACTGTATAGTGGAAAAACCAATATAATTATCATATATATTACTTTACCTGTTTGTTTTGCAGGGGCGGTAATAGTAACACTTAAAATCTACTGTGTTGAGTGTGAAAATTCCCAACAGAAAAAGAATATTAAATGTTGAAGGAGATGAAAGAAATAATTGCCCTCGTGTTATCATCATTCATTGTACACGTTTATCGAATTATCACATTGTACTCTAAAAATGTCTATAATTCTTACATCTTAATAAAATTTTAATATTTCTTCTTAACCATTTTTAAGTATACAATTTATTGTTATTAATCATGGCTACACTGTAGGGTAGATCTCTTGGATTGATTCTTTTTTCTAATTGAAATTATGTGTTATTTGAATAGTTTCTCAAACCATCCCTTACACTCTACTTCTGTCTCTACTGCTAAACATTTGTCATTTTTTTAGATTCTTCATATGAGTGAGAATCATTGATGTTTGTTTTTCTTTTCCTGGCTTATTTCACTGAGCACATTGTCTTCCAAGTTCATCTATGCAATCCAAAATGAAAGGATTACATCTTAAATAACTTTCAAATATCAACTCTCTCTCTCTCTCTCTCGTACCAAGGTTTGAACTCATTACCCCGTGCTTGCAAAGCAGGTGCTTATGCCACTGAGCTAAATCCTCAGCCCTCTCTCTCTCTGTCTCATTTCTATCATAAGAAAAACTCCTGTTGGATTAATCTTTAATATAAGTTCATAGTTTCTTTGATATTTGAGAAACAGCAGATGTTATGTACTAACAATGGTTAGTGCACATCCCTGAGTCTAGTCTCAAATCTATTATCATTTGGCATGGAAAGTCTACCATCTTCATTGCAGAACTTACTGTCATGAAGTCAGACTCATTCAACATATGCAAATTTAGCTATTAATAATTTAAGCTCATATGTTTTGATTTGAGAGACCAAAATGATCACATATTTCTGATTATTTCCACATACCATAGGTCATAGTTATTTCATCATTGTTGGGACAAAATATTCAACACTCGTAAGTTAAAGTAGAAAAAGTTTCTTTTGCCTTACAGTTGGTAACAACTTTAGTTCATAGTCAGATGCCTAAAAGGCAGTGAGTGTGGCATGATACAGCAGCATGACAGAAATAGTTCATGGCATGGCAGGCGTGACAGCATACCCTTCACTCCTTCCTTCACTTTTTATTACATATAGGCTGTCAATCTACTGTTTGGTGCCACCTACATCCAGAGTATGTCTTTTCCCTTCAGGAAGTCCATCATCAACGCAAACTATGCTAACCAGTGATCTAACCAAGTATCACACACCCAAGACCCAGTATCACACACACGTATGCCTCATCTATAAGTCAATGAGGCTTTGGAGGAACACTTAGATATAAAACATAATATTCCAACCCTGATCCCCAAAAGATTCATGCATATTCTTTCATGTAAAAGGCATTTAGACCATGTCTAAGAGTTGCCAAAGTCCTCATAGTTTCAGCACTGCTGAAAAATCCAAATGCAAATTCTCTGACATTTGGGCAAACTCTTAGCT
The DNA here is from genome assembly GCA_004027295.1 of Dolichotis patagonum. Taxonomy (NCBI): domain Eukaryota; kingdom Metazoa; phylum Chordata; class Mammalia; order Rodentia; family Caviidae; genus Dolichotis; species Dolichotis patagonum. The sequence goes on from PVJX010001362.1 coordinate 111,156, forward strand.
GTGAGCCCCTGTAAAACTGAAAAGAAAGTTTGACGTTTCCAATATACAATGGCACAAGACAAAATTTCCCATTCCAAAAGGTGCAAATAGGAAAAACAAAGGAATGTGACCAGAGCAAGACCAAAGTCCAGCAGGGCAAACATTAAATCCTGTGTTTCATGTCCAGACCTTGTGAAAATGTATGCCATGATGTGAACTACAAAAAGCTAGCCCTACACTTATGGCACTGTTGGTGGCTGTATCACTCACGAATTCTCTCTTTGACCAACTGCTCTCTCCTGGCAGCTTTCCTTATATAACCTATGTTCCTGGCTCTTCCAAACTTTTGGGACCTCCACTATAATTGTAGCTTCACACTCATGGATTCACCCATTGCCCTCTCAAAGGCACACTGTCCACACTGGCATCCCAGGCCTTCTGAAAATTGAATTCAAGCCTTCTTGACACTACAACTCTTGCATTCTGCATGCACCTAAAGGGTAGCACCAAGATCTACCACCAGTCATAGCAATAGCCAGATTTCCTTTTTTCCTGCCTGTCTGGGTCAAGTGCCTGGAATGCTGATATTATGAACCCAATCACAAAGAACAAATTTCCTAAGCCATAGTCATTCTGGAACAGTCTATCATCACTGCAATTTTGTGATTGCAACGGATGGAGTCCTGCTTGTTCTAGTGACGCACTCAGGCTGTCATTTCTGTTGTCTTGTTCCAAAGTAAAATTTAGTTTCTTAATTCTAATCTTCTCAACAACCAAGTTTTCCACTGCTCCATTTTTACAGGTAGCAATTTTATCAAAGTTTCCTCTCTGGTCAAACACAAAACTTTTTATATCATTCTTCCTGACCTTTTGCTTTTTTAAAAAATTTTTTACCAAGGATTGAATTTATGACCTCACGTTTGCCATGTAGGTTCTTACTCTACTGAGCTGAACACCCAGCCCCAACATTTTGCTCATGATTGTCAAGGTAGAGCTGGTTAAAATCCCCAAACAGTAGCCATGACACTGTCTCAAGATTAGAAAGCCTTGAAATTTCTTCCACCAGATTAATACGTCACTGTTCTTAATCTCAGTCTACTGATTTCTCAAGACAAGAGTCCAAATTTTCTGCTACAGCATGACACACATGATCTAGAGTCCAAATGCCAATGAAGTCCTTCTTCTAAACAGAAACATCCAGAGTCTAGTCTTCATGAATTACATTTCTATCAGCATTTTAGTCTTCTGAGCTCTGACTAGAATTTCTCATCAAGATTGGCTTATAGCAGCATTCCAGGGGTGGTTCTTCAGTTACCATTTCTGAAACATTGCAAACTCCTTCCACAAGGCAGTTTCCACTGTTCCTAAACCACATGATCACATAGTGTCACAGCAGTAACACCATTCTGGGTCCAAAAATCTGTCCTTGTTACTTTCATATGGTTGGAACAAAATACTCAATTCCTTCAAGTTAAAGGAGAAAAGATTTATCCTAGCTCACAGTTTGTAGTGGTTTCAGTCATAGCAGGTCATAGCACTGCCCACAAGGCAGTGGGGCATGGCAGAGAGTAATGACAAAGGAAAAGCTGTCCGTGGCATGGCGTGGCAGGCAGGAAGCACTGGAGCCTTTCTTCTTTCCATCTTCATTATATCTTCCCTACACACTCTCACTCTCCAGTAAATCCATCATTCATAAACAGAATTATTCTAAACCAATTAGTGGACCAATCCAACATTACGGACTCATGATCTCATATCACACACCCATGATCTGGTCACTTACAAAAGCTCCACCTATGAGCACGTGAGGCTTTGGGAGGAAATCAAGATATGTCATAATACTCCACAACCTGAGATAGTATATAAAAACAGTTCATGAAGTCCTGTCCTCCATTTATTAAGATAATAGAACTCCTTGATTATTCAAATATTTACCAAAAGATTTACTAGTATTTATCATTAATATTTTAGTTTGATTATCAGATGAGGTAACTGCAACAATGGTATGAATAAGTAAGTAGTAATAGAAAGATGGATAAAGAAAAGGATTGATCTTTGAGAAATTATAGGAGAGGTTGTTTTTCAGCCATAGTGAGGGGAGTAGGTGCATGGACTAGGTAGGAGGGAAACAGTAGACTTGCAGGGTTTTTTAAATAGGGAAGAAAGTTTAAAATTTCAGGGAGTTGTTAGCTTCTGATGGTGGCACACGCTTGTAATTCCAGCACTCGGGGATGCTGAGGCAGGAGGATCACAAGTCTGAGCCTAGCCTGGCAACTTATCACTTACAGTGATAAGTCACAAAATAAAAAATATATAAAAGGTCTGTGGATTTAGGTCAGTATGAAGGCCTTGTGTTCAATCCATAGTGCAAAGAATGACTTTTTTATAAAGGCAGATGTTGGTAGAGAGATGGAAGTATAAACCACTCTAAGTCACAAGTTCATTAAAAGATTTTATAGTTTTTAAAATGAATATACCTAAAATGATCATATAATAGAATAAAATGCAGTTAGCTATTAACAAATTATTTTGTCTGTCTAAAGAATTCAAAAAGTGAATATATGCTATCATGAAAAGGACATTAATAAAGGACATAAATGAAAATTGTGACAAATTTATGATCTTATATTTAACTATTTTCTGGAGTTGCACTAAAAATATAGTAAATAGGATGAACACATATTCTTTTCACAGTATCATCTGAAATTATCCAGGAGAGAACACAAATCTCTCAATAGGCTGATTACAATTTGGCAAAGATTGGTGTTCTTAATTAGTTAATTTAGATAATCAAATAAGCTGCATTATTTAGTCTGCTTCTGCCAGAAGAAACAGAATTTATTACTGCTCTGTTGCTCTTTAATGGCTCCAAGATGAATATTAACATTTTGAAAATACTCTAAACAGAAAATGTTAAATATCTCTGAATTTAACATTCTTGGCCTATTCTTTACACTATTTGTTATAGTGTATAATAGTACTCTATGTATGATCAGTATCTTAAATTATATAGGTGTGTGTGCATGCGTGTATGTATGCGTTTGTGTGTGTGCATAATCACGAAGTGCAAAACCAGAAGAAAGCGATGGTGCCAAAAGAAAGGGATGGTCATAAAACAATTTTCTAGTTTACAAAAGGGCTTGCATGAGTATCCAGTTGTTATCAAACACTTTACATTTATTTTTGGAAAGTCAAATTATCATCTTTCAGATTCCTTTCAATTTGAGAGAATATATCAGAAGGAATAAAGCAAGGTCAACTTATGCACTGTGGATCTAGAATCAAACATAAATTATGGGTTGTCAGCGGCCTGGTCACCTAAAACTTCGATTTGCTCACTTCTAACTGATCAACTGGTCCCCAGTCTTCCTAAACCTATGCTTCCTTTTGACTTACAGGGTCTTAAGTTTTCCCCTTTTGCTTTGTATTCATAACCTCTGCCTTTGGGTCTATTCAGGAGGAAATAAATGTCCCTTCCTATTATTTACTACGATTTCTGTCAGCAAATCTAGGAGCAGATTTAGGTGGAGGAAAGGCATGAGAAGAAGAAAAATGGTAAAGCAGAAACACAAATGATGGCCTTAGGTGGTGCCCACTCTTCTCAAATAATAACAATGACAATAATAATTTTAGGAACATATACTGGGAAAATTTATTAAATACAGAACATTGTGACTGAAAAATACATTAGTGCAAGAAAACCTAGATAGGTATCAAGTATATTACTATATCAATGATGTATTTACTCTATCAATAAAATCAGGGAAAACATAAAAGTTCTTAAAGGCTGAGATCACATTTCTTTCATTTTTGTATTTCTAGTGCCTAGTACAGCAGCTGGTACATGAGATCATTTTAATAAATGCTAGTGAACACTGAGTAGAGTATCTAAGAAGGTTTCACAGAAGAGATGCCGTATTAACTGAAACAGAAGATGGCATAGGTTTTGAAGGTATGCAAAATTAAAAAGTGTGCACAGTGGATGGACAACATAAAGGAAAGCTAAGATATAGTGTTGAGCAGGAAAGCTCAATCACTGAAGACAGATCTGAAAAAAAGGGACTAGACATAGAGTAGAACAAAGATAAAAAGGAGAACATATGATAATGTACCTTCTTTGTCATGCCTGAAATTTCAGTGTACGTTTTTTAAAGTAAACTCTTGTTTAAAAGAAAATAGAAGTTACCAATGAGAAACAAGCCATTAGTAATTTAGCACTTTATGACTAACTTTTGTTAATTATTAGTCTAATGCAAAGCTCGGATTGTTAAGGCACTGAAAACCAGCCCTGAAGTGCAGTAATGATCAATTTCCTGGGGATTATACATTTTAAACCATAAGAAATGATTTAAAATAGCAGTTGTGACAGCTGTGTTGAGAAAATCCATAATTCTGTGGCAATTACTTATCATGCCCTCCCCCTTAAGGATACAGGACAGTCCTTGACGGCGTTGTAATTTTGATTATGCTATTTTTTATATCATGCAGTTAAAGAAACTGTGGTATAAAGACTGCAGACTCTTCAGCAGTTTCTACATAGTCCTTTCAGTTATTTGTTTTGCCCTCTATTGGCACACCAAAACCACATAATCATTGGGGCATTCCCTCTTTCCTTTCAATTGGTTTGTGGTAGCAAAAGAACACAGGGCCACTTACTACAGTCATGTCGATTTTGTAAATTTTTCATTCACACAGTTTTGTCCATATAGTCAATTATGCGGGCACCTAGCAAGCAAGCCAAGTGATCCTTTAAAGTCATCATGAGTGCAGTTATAAACAGTATTTGCAATTCCAAAGTGCAGTGCCACACGGAAATGAGACAAAATGGTTTGCAGAATAGCATATTTGGAGGTCTTTCCATTTTGTTTCCCTTTCAGCATTCATTAGCGCTGACATCCTCAAGAAGATGTGTTTGAAGCAATCAGGGTTTGGAAGTGTGGCTGAGATCCGAGATCTAGGAATGGTGTAGATGTAGATTTGGGGACACATAAAGAAATACACCAATCACCATCTACCACATATCGTATCCATCAGGAAGATTTCATTATTTTTTTAAATTTTATTTTAAAGAGAGTAAAACTAAAGATAACAAAACAGAGCAATGTAAGAGACACAGATTTCAAAGCGAGACAACAGGAGATCATCACTGGCTACCATATTGTTGGGACAATTTCATTCTAACAATGGTGAAGAGAGGAAAAGTAGCCTGAGAAGGGAGCCCCTCAAAGGAATTTTGCAGGTGTAAACTTCAAATTCATTTAAGACAGTTTAAGAGATTCATAGATGTGCAGATGTCTGACAGATCTTATTTGATAATCAGATTATTAAGATTCACATTCTTTTTAATTCCCACAAAGTCTAGTATAATTCTAAGGCACAGACCATAACATAACAGATAATTAACACTGGATGGAAGGATAATAATTTTGTTACTAAAGGACAGTAAAGACAATTTCTGATTCAATATTTTCATGAAGATCCCATCATCACAAATTTTGATGCAGCAAAGTGTCTCAACAATGGAAAATTCTTCTTAGCTGTGAATTTCTCCTTTTGAGGAAAATTCAGAATAAACAGAAGTAGATATTTCTGGTTTTGACCAAACAAAACCAGAAGTTGTTTAAATAGTATTTTGACTGAGTTATTTTAGGATTGAAAGCTTCTATAATCATGCTGCTATGGTTTTCAGGACAAATACTCCAAGTTAAAGATCAAGGAGTAAAAGGAGTCGCTTTTCCTTCAAGAATAGCAACAAAGAGATAGTAACTAGATGTTATAAATATTGCTCATGACATAGCTGTCACATATATGCCACTATGAAGTTGTTTCTTATCTTCACATATATCAAGAGGGTAAATCTGCATTCAGTTGTCTAACTAATACATGTAAAAATTATATGACAAGTTGGTAATTTATATTTTTGAAGTCTCAGAGGTTTATTTTACCTAATCAATCTATTTACCTATCTATTTCATCTGTTATACTGGCAGCTCCTTAAAGGAAATTTCCTCTGTGTATAATCATAGGGTCTAACACACCTGGCACACCATAGGCACTCAGCAAATGTGTGTTGATTAATCATGCAAATCTCAACATAAAGTTGTAAAAGGAAAGGGATGCAAACAGTGGTGTGAATTTACATGTGTGACAGTGGGGGAACAAGGGTCAATTTTATTCCAAACAGTATGGGAGGATTAAAGAAAACCCAGATCCTAATGTGTCCCATGATACATTTGAGTTTCCTGTAGAAGGCGGTGAAATACTACAATGTAGCAAAGTGCTCCAGGAACTCAAAGCCCACTATTTATCTAAAGGGGAATTTCCTTTATGACACTATAATAATCTTTGGCTTCTACTCAAAATTTCTCACAATCGCCTTCAGTGAGAAAGCCTCAAGGGGGGAGGACATTAAGTAGTCAAAGTTATAGGGAATAAGCTCACAAAGGTAATAGCATTGCCAAAGCTCTTGCCAAATTGTCACATTTAGTTTGGCAGGTGAAATTACACGATTGTTACCCATGCTTCTCTCAAATACTACTCTGAAAGTTTCTTCAGCAAATATCTGCTCAATATACACCTTGAGGATATAGCAACTATGGAGTATGAAATAGTGAAAACTATAAGTACTTCACCTCATTTTTTTCTTAGTAAATTCTCAAATTTTATCTTGGCTAATTGTAGTCAAATAGTTCATATTGAACCAAATTTTGTAGCTAAAAAGCTAGCTGTAGGACCACCAGAATAATCCAACAGAAAACTGCTTTGCCTTTTCCAGCAATCTGGGACTGTCGTGGCCAGGCTTATGAGAACTGTGAAAGGGGTCAGAAGAGGGCCTTCATGATCTCAAAAGCATTATAGCATAGAGAGTCCCCTAGACATAGAGGAAGTTAATGTGCTTCAAGTGAGTTTTATTACTGTTGTTAGTACTCATGCAGAAAAAAGTAAGTGAAAATACATAGTGACGTCATTTGTGAATGGAGCAGCTATGTACTGTGCTACAGCACTCAAATGGTGAGCTTTCAAAATGGATGGGAAATTTCAGTATCCTTGACTTCAGGGTTCATACAATATTTGCTGGAAATAAATAAATGGCTTCTGGTAGGTCATTAAAGGAAGACCTCAGTATATTGCTGTGTGATAACCCAATCTACAGGGGATAAAAACATAAAGCCGAGAGGGTGACTGTAACAAGAGTATGATGTCATAAAACCTTGAATACTGGTCATTAATTCAAATTTAAAGTCACACAATGTATTTGCATGAGCTAAGGAAACTAGGAAATTCATGAGAATATAGGCCACACTGTCTCAAACCCTCTGAACACTTTCAAGTAGCTTTATTTATGAAAATATAATACAGTAAATTCATGAGCAAATAAGTGATGACTACATACGTACTCCATGTATGCAGTTTTCCTACAATGACATTATTTTTTCATCTAAACGAACTGAAATACAGAAATAAAAGGTAACTCAGCTGCCACAAGCCACTTTGGCATCCAGATAATTTTCCACTCAGTTCACATTTCTTTACATTGTCACAGATTTTATAATATTTTTCCATTAAGATAGGATTGGGCTTAACCATGGAGTATTGTATGAGAGTATGGCCAAGGGAAAAGAGAAAAATCATCTATAAACAAACAAGATTCAGCACTAAACCAATAATGCTTCATTCGATTGTCACAATGTTTTAACACAGATTGCTTTCTTTATGCATTGCATGAAGCAGTTAATACTCATGCAAAATGCATTCCATCTGCTCGGACAGATGTTAGCTTCAGTGTTTCCAATTCTGTCAACCAGCACAACTACACAGTTGAAAGAAAAGCACAGAGACAGGTGGGTGGTGATTGAGCAGAGGGATTCAACCAAAGAAGGCAACTTTACTTTAAATCTATCAAATCAAAAGGAGTTTCTGAACTATCTCAGGTCTGTTCATGGAGGTACAAATGTCCTTACTACGCAGCTGAAGTGGAAAAGGTGCTGTGTCAAAGAAAAGCCTTTATAAACTAAATTGTCTCCACAGTCCATACCTAAGTACCTAAGCTTGACTTCAATGGATGCTAAAATTAAGGGAAATGTCAAGGAGAAGAAGTAATGAAAAAGATTAGAAAAACAGCAGAGAAAGTGATAGAAGAATCAAGGAATATAAAAAACGATTGGGAAAGGAAATGATGAAGAGAAAAGGACGACATACATCAAAGATGCATCCAACAGGCCTCAAAGTCTTGTCTATTCTCTTCAAGCATTGATGTAAATGAAGCAACACCTTCCATCAATATCAATTTGAGAATCTGTCATAACTCCCAAGCTTTGCTAGCTTTACAAAGTTTGAAAATTCTCATTTACTCCCTAAATTGATAGAAAGACACTTCTCCAAGTGGTCTGCTGCCAGAAATCAACCTTTATGGATAATGCTCCATACTCAGATGTCCCCTCCCTGAAGTCAAACTTGTTGCCCTATCCTTCAGCCTCTTGCTCTGCACTTTGCTGAGACAAACCACTGACTATCCCTTATGGCTATATTACAAGTATCTTGTCTAGTGGCCTGTCTTCTCACCAAAATACTATATGTACATTCTCACTAGAGTGATCTGCTGTTTTTGAGAGTCTTTTTAACTCTAGGGAGTTACTAATTCTGTAGGAATTTCAGTACATTTTGGTTACTATAATGCTGAATTTGTCCATGACATGCTATATACCTCAAGCCTACAGAAGGCAAATCAAGAGTGTGAAATCAACCAAAAAGATCAGAGTTAAACCTTTCCATATATCCTTCACAGTTGTGTGGTAGACAGGGGTGGGGGTGGGGAGGATGATGCGATACAGCCATTCAGAGAATGCCAGGCTTAAAGCTAAAACGTGGCAAAAAGAGAACAGTGCACAGGAAAATAGAATCCAAGTACAGTAAGACCTTAGTTAAAGGTATCAAAACCAGAAAAGTCATTAAGGTAGGCAAGTCAATCTAGGAGTAAATATGGGCTATTAAAACAATCTCCAATCATTAAATGAAAACATGTAGCTATGTAAAATACCTGATTACTGCAATAAAATATGCATGCATGTGAGAAGAGTACTACGTGAAGGGAGCAAGATGAGTGTGTAGTAATAATGATTTGGAGGAAAGAATGGAAATAAATCTACAAGATCCTGTAAAACCCAACTTTGCCTTGTTTGCAATTTTGACTTTTTTCTTTCTTCTTTCAAAGAGTTTTGCCAATTTCTGCTGTATCCTCTTCTAGATTTGTTGACTCCCACTGCCCAGTGAAATGGAGTTAATAGCAGAGCCAAGACTAAGAAGAACAAACTTCTTTCCTCTTCTGCTGCCCTTTCACTCCTTCATATTACCTCTAGATTTAAGAAGTATTTATTAAATGTCACCAACAGGCTAAAAAGCAAGCAAGACATTATAAAAATAACCAGATTGTACTTCTAATGAACTTTTAATACACTAACAAATACACACAAACCACCACAGTGCAAGAGATAATGTAATACTTTTCATAACATAGATATGTGTGAAAAGTTCTTGAAAGTATGCCAATTATGGTTAAGATTATCTTATTGAAAACATTTCACAAATTCAAGTCAGTGTTCTCCAATGTGGCAATTTTTCTTATATTTAACTATTTTCAAATAGTATGCATTTTAATTCAGAGGTAATTGTGACATTTTGTTAGTTCAGAGAATCTACACAGTATCATACTGATTCCAATTCCACATACAGTATACTGTTATAATCATGAGCTGGTGTATGGATCCATGATTAATTTCCACAGAGCACACTGCTTATATTTGAAGAGCATAAAACAACTGGTATAAAAAGATGACTGAATTTCATGTTTTAATTTTTATTCATAATGGGAGAAATAGTTTCACTATACAGATTCCCATGTATACAAAGGAACTTTTTTTTTAATTGGTACCGGTGATCGAACTCATGACCACGCACCTGCAAGGCAAGTGCTTATGCCGCTGAGCTCAATCCCCAGCCACAAAGGAACTTTTTAATTATGCCTTCACCATTTAAGTATTTCTCTGACAGTTATGGGGCTTAAGTGATAGAAATATGTTTGAAAAGATTTGTTCTCCAGTTGAGCTTGTATAAATAAGAGGAAGAGGCCTAATTCTTAACCTGCAGTTAGGGATAATTTAGGTCGTCTACATTTAGGCTTAATAAACTCAATAGGGTTAATTGTCTTTCAAGAATCATATATCATCATCTGACTTAGGGAGCGCAGTATACATTCCAGAGAAGACACTTCAGCTACACCTGACCTAAGAAATGTCTTAACTAAAAGATATGATTCTGAGATTTATTTTGTCTGTTTAAAATATTAAGAACCATATTATGCTTCATTTATTTACCACTATTGTCACAAAGGCCAATCTGAATTAATTCAATACAGTAAATCCCCAAATTCTGAACATTCCAATTGTGTACTTTCACAGATAGAATGTACCTTGTATTATGAACATTTGTAGATATGAACCAATTATGTAAGCAGCTTACATATCCATTGGAAACTGTCATTGCTGTGCTGTTCTTTGCTCACTGTATAGTGCTCAGTCAGAGCCTAGAATGTCCAGAATCAAGTGGAAAGGAAATGATGATGTGGAGGGAACAATATACATTGTGCCAGAGTCATACAAGATTCACTGTGTCCGACTTACAAATTAATCTGACAAACATTCTACCAGAAAGGAACTTGTTCATAAGTAGGGGAATTAGAATATGTAAACTGAAGTAACTTCAGCACATTAATCCAGAATTTGTAATAAAACACCTGAGAAAGTCTACTTTGTTTGGTCAGAATGATTATCAATTAACTCATCAAGACTATACCAAGGAATATTTTTTTCACTGTTTTCTATTGCAACCAGTACAATAAAAGTTGATTTAATGCCTGTTGTTAAGCACTGTGCTAAGACTTGTGACAGAAAATCAAATTCTTACAAAGAAATTGAAAAAAATGTAATCCCAAATAGATTAATGAAATGTAAAATGTTGTCTATTATATTACTTTGCTTAATCATAATTTTTAAGCAATCAACAAATATTTATGAATTATACTGTGAGATTAGTATTATTTGTTATGCATGAGAAATTAAAAGCACTTTTCCTACTTATTGAAAGTATTATTGAATTAGATAAATATCTGATAGAATACACATGAGTTTATATTATAATATTCAATTGCTTATAAATTTTTTAGATATTATATGTCCAATACATAAAGGCATAAGGAATTTTGTTGACTTTGTGTTGCTTTGTACATTATATTGAATTTTGATGAGAGAGTTTGTTCTTTAAGGTGCAGATTCTTTGACATTTAAGATTTTCTTTACAGCCAAGCAATAATAAGGTTTTCTGTATCTTTTGTTCTGTAAATACCAAAACACTCAGGCACTTTATCTTTGACAAAGGGATCAAACATGTTCACTGAAAATAAGACAGTCCCTTTAATAAGTGGTGCTGGAAAAACTGGCTTTCTACATGTTGAAGACTTAAACTAGACCCGTGCTTATCACAATGCAGTAAAGTCAAAGTGGATCAAAGATCTAAATATTAAGACAGAAACACTAAGCCTACTGGAAGAGAAAATAGGTAGAAATCTCGAGGACATAGGATTAGGCTGAGAGCTAAAGAATAAAAATCAAACTGCATGGGAAGTACTTCAAAGACTCAACAAATGGAGTCTCATCTTACTAAAAAGTTTTTGTACATCGAAAAAAATCATCAACAGAATAAAAAGAAGGCTCACAGATTGGGAAAAGAATTTTGCTAACTGTCCCTCAGACAAAGGACTTTTATTTAGAATGTATACAGAACTGAAAAAAATCAGGTTCCCCAAATTTAAAGACCCAATCCAAAAATGGGCATCTGAGTTGAATACACAATTCTCAGATGAAGAAACACAAATGGCAAATAAAAATGTGAAAAAATGTCCAATATCATTGTTCATTTGAGAAAAGCAAGCTAAAACAACACTGTGATATCATCTCACTCCAGAAAGAATAGCTATCATCAAGAAATTAACCAATAAAAAATGCTGGTAGAGCTGTGGGAAAAAAGAAACACTTCTCCACTGTTGGTGGGAGTATAGACTGGTACAACCACTGTGGAAATCAGTGTGGAGATTCCTCAAAAAATAACATTAACATTAGAGGTTCCATTGTATTCAGCTATTCCTCCTCCAGGTATTTTCCCAGAAGAATTGAAAACGTCATACCACAACAATATATGTGCACCCATGTTTATAGCAGCATAGTTTGTAATAGCTAAATTTTGGAAGCAATTCAAATACCCTTCAAAAGAGGAATGGATAAGAAGATGTGGTATTTTTATATAAAGGAATACTAAGCAGCAATAAAGAGTGATAAACTCGAGGCTTTTATAGGTAAGTGGATGCAACTAGAAATCATACTCATAAGTGAAATAAGTCAGACTTGCATGTGTAAAAAAACTGAAAAAGTAAATAAGATACAAAAGTTATAATGGATATAGTAAAAGGAAATGATCCTGCTCAAAGGGAAGTTATATTGTTTGATTGGTCTTGCATGCCTGTATCTGGTAGCCTGAGACATTATTTTGAGGCTAATAATATGCAATATAACAAATGCTTTTAAATTCCTACCCTCTTGTTTTGAAATCCTACATTGCCATTGTTTTTTTGCTGTTGTTGTTGTCGTCATCATTATTTTGCTTTTGTGGTTGTTTCATTAGTTTGTTTGCTTCTTGATTTTTCTGTTTTTTTCTATTTAAAATTTAAAACAATAATCTGTTTTTCAAAATGCCTGTCTATGCTGGAAACAAATGTTTATGCTCTAATTTTTGATTGCAGAATACCACATATTTCAAAGAGATCAAGTTTGCTAGCTATATTATCATCTTTTTGCCAAATTGTTTTAAAAATTATGAGACATTCCAAAGTCATTTACTGTGATTGTTGATGTACTGTATCAATATATCTTCATAATTTTATCAATTTAGCTTTACTTATTTTGAGTAAATATTTTAGGTGTATATGAGGGAAGTCCTATTACAATAAAATACAATAGATTTTAATTTTATTTATGAAATAAAATTTATTGATTACAAAAGTAAATCTGAGCCAAGAAAACTTTAAGATTTCATAGCATGTATTAAATCTTACCACTAAAAAAATCTGATTTTTATTTTTTACTTTCTGCTTTATTTTGTTAAATGCATTAGATTTATACTGCTTGAGAGGTACCTACAGCACTTCAAAGGTAAGCAGTGTTCCTTGGACAAAGCTTTACAAATAAAATAACTGACAGAACTGGTTTTCCCTTGATCTGGCTGAGAAATGGCTTTGTTGATAGAATATAAATGAGTCATAGCAAGACCTATAAACTTGCAAGACTTATCATTTTCTTTAATAAGTCTTCTACAGATACAGAAATACAGGTTTTCAAAGAAAGGTGGCAAAGATAGATGATTTACTTTCTTTCTTTATTCCAATTTTATTGATACACAAAATCCAAATCTTTTCAGGCCCAAGTTACAATGTTTACAGAAGCAACAGCTCAGCAGCCTTCACCATCTGTGTGGATTTAAATGCTTATTACACCCCTCAACAGCTGCTGAAACAGACTGCAGGGTTTACACTTCAGCAAGACAATTACAAAAAAAGAAAGAAACCAAAAAAAACCAAAATAAATCCCACTTTCTCTCCAAGCCTACACCTAGGACTTCACGTAATCAAAGAATTCTGGCTCCCCAGGTCTCTATACCTATTGTAGTCTTTACTGGTCTTGTACTCATAACTGAGTGTCAGTGTCGTAATCTATAAGTTGCTCTTTTTTATTATACACTACACTTTTTAATCCATTGTGAATTATAAGAAATTACAAAGTGACTGTACCCTTTATGAGCAGTATATGACAGATTGTGGCTGCAAAGCCTCCTTCAGAAGGATCACACTCCTGGCACAATTAAACCCCACCTCCATAGAATGCATTTTTACTCTCCACTAGTTCTCTGCATATCCCCATTCTACCAACCAGGTGTCAACTTAAGGAGATAATGTGATTGTTTTATAATCACCTTGCTGAGATAGAATATCTGCAGTATGTTTCAATACTGCTGAATAATGCAAAAAGTATTTAATGCAAGAGACATTCAGTGTTGGATTTGTTTTTATTTATTAGAACTTGTTTGCAATATATAATGAGTAATTTCACTGTGGATATTAGATAGACGTAGATACTTTCCTCCTTTCCCCACCCTTCATCTCCGAATCCTTTTTCCATTTGCAGTAAATCTCCCTCTCTGCTTTCATCTATCACTTGTTTTGCTTTATTTATAGTTTGTATTTCTCACACAAGAGAAACAATACATTATTCAAACTTGAGTGTTTGACTTATTTCACTTATGTTTTCAAGGTGCATTCATGTTTATAAAAACGGTTCAAATGTATCCTTCTTTCTAGCAGAGTAGTACTCCGGTGCATATAAATATCACATTTTTTTTCTCTATTCTTCTGTTGATGGACATATAGGCTGCTTCCAAGATTTGACTGAATGTCAAATGAATTGTGCTGCTAAAAATATCGGTATTCATGTATCCTTGTAAGATAACATCTTTAGCTGTTTTGGGACAATGCCTAGGAGGGGAATAGCTGAATTGAATGGAATTTCCATTTTTAGTTTTTTTGAGAACTATCCATGCTGATTTCCGTAATGATTGTACTAGTTTACAGTTCCACCTACAGTGAAGGAGGGTATCTTTTATCACAGCCTCATCATCACTTATTATCATTTGATTTCCTGATATTCGCCATAATCTCTGGAGTAAGAAGATACATCAGTGTCAGTTTAATTTGCATTTTTATAATGGCCAGAGATTTTTTCATGTATTTATGGGCGATGTGTATTTCTTCTGCAAAGTTTCTAATCATTTCAGTTGCCTGTTATTTGAATGGGTCTTTTAATTAGTGGTCATTATTTTTAGCTCTTTATATAGTGTAGATATTAGTCCTCTGTGTGAGGTGTAACACGTAAAACACTATAAGTTGTCTCATCACTCTGTTGATTGTTTCTTTGTTGTGCAGAAGCTTTTTAACTTAATATCATTTCATTTGTTGACTCTTGGTGTTATTTTTTGTGTAGCTGATATTCTTTTCAGAAAATTCTTGCCTACTGTGCCTATGATTTAAAGAACTTTAGCTATTCTATCTTCCAGCAGGTTAAGTGTTTCTCTTGCAATACCTAGGTCTTCATCCATTTTGATTTTATTTTACTAAAAGATAAGAGATATGGATCTAGTTTCAGTTTTCTGCATGTGTAGCCAGTTGTCTCAACATCATTTTTTAAAGAAGCTAACTTTCCTTCAGTATATGTTTTCAGTCCCTTTGTCAAAGATTAAATTGTTCAATGTGCTTGATGTTGGTCCTATACACTGTGCTTTTTTCCATTAGTACTCATATTTGTGACAGTATCATATTTTTTGTGCATCTATTTTGTATTTTTGCTTTGTTTTTGGTTTTTTAATGGAAAACATAAAGAAAATTTCAAAACAAAATAATAAGGGAATAACAATGGTTAACACATGGCATATTATTATCTTCAAAGTAGTTACTCAGAGTACAAGATGTAGGCGTAAAAAGTTCTCTCAATGTAATGTAACTTCGCGTTCGCGATTGTGATGCTTACTGCATTGCTCTTGCCATCTAGCACTGCTTTTGTTATTCTGGTTCTCTCTTGGTTCCATATAAATTTTAAGATTGTTTCTTCTAGTTCTGTGAACAATGCTGTTGGTGTTTTGATTGGGATTTCAATAAATCTGTATAAAAATTTGGAAATATGGCTGTTTTGACAATACTGCTTTGGCTTTTCCACAAACAGAAATGATATATCTCAGTTTCCTGATGTCTGCATCTATCTCCTTTTTCAGAGTTCCATAGTGTTCATTATAGAGGTCTTGTATTTCCTGAGTTGTGTTAATTCCTAAATATTTTTTCTTGGTGGTGTTGTGAAAAGGGCCATTTTCCTAATTTTTTGTCTTAGTAAGTTCATTATTTCTGTGTAAGACCACTCTTGATTTTTGCATGTTGATTTTGTCACTTGCTACTTTGCTACTTTGATATTAATTCTAGAAGTCTTTTGGTAGAATTTTTTTGTATCTTCTTTTGTAGAGGATTGTGTTACCTCCAAATAGGAATAATTCAATTTCTTCCTTTCCCGTACAAATTATCTTAATTTCTGTCTCTTACCCAATTGCTCTGGCTAAAGTTTTGAGTATTACATTGAATAAGAGTTGTGATAGTGGACATCATTATTTTCTCCTGATTTTACAGGAAAAGCTTTTAGCTTTTCCTCTTTTAACATGATTTGGGTCACCAGTTTGTCACCCATGGCTTTCGTCATATTGAGGTAAGGTCCTACTACACCTATTTACTTCAAGGTTTCTATTATGAATAGTTGTTGACAAACAAAGGAAATCCTGAAGGGGCAAAACATGTTCCAGATAACCCTGAACGAAATTATAGAAAGTTGTGTAGGAGGGCATAGGTGTAGTTTCAAGCATTTTGACTAGGTGATAGAAGAGTACTGATGAGCTGATTCCCTAAAGGCTGCCTTCCTGTCCCAACTAATGTTGGGAAGGGATACAGACAGAAACATGGAAAAAGAGAGAAGAGAACAGAGAAACAGTTGGAAAAGAGAAAAACTATTTCTCCTTGTGTAAAAAATAGAGCAGTGTGAAAGGTTTTAATTAATTTAATTGAATTTTGCTACATTAAGGTGTAATTAGTATTAGGAGAATGAGAAAAGTAGGGAGCTGAAAGTTCATGTGATTGGTCCATTTTTCCCCACATCTGTGAAGTTTGCCAAGCATCTTAGAAAAATTCAGATACCTTAATTAACTTTATTTTATTCTTTCAAATTAACTCTGATTTAATCTTAATTTATTAAAACAAGGGAAAAAGAAAACAATTTTCTTCTCCGATGTGTTTAATCTCAAATGAAAATAATAAAATTATTCAATGTTGAGAAATATGTAGGTGTTTGTTTCATTTAATATGTATATATTCATTCAATTTTGAATAATTTTGATTTTGCTCAGTTAAATGATTTCCTATAAATATCTGATTTCATCCTGTATTTCGTATATTTGCTGGTTTCAGAGATTTCATACTAATCTGTTATTTTTTTAAAATTTTAAACATTTCAGAAACTTCAAGCCCCCAAAATAGTGGGGAGATTTTTCTAATAGAGTAAGGCAATTTGCAAAATTGGCAAGTTTAACTAGATAGCAACCCATAGGTATCTCAATATCATTCCTCTGTTCATAAGCTAAGCAGATGTGCTACAACAATATCACAGGAAAAATAGCTGTATTTGGTATGTGTCTCATTTTTATTTTTCATATTAAGTAGTGCCTATTAAGAATCACTCCTTCAGGTATGCATATGTGTAGTCTCTGTACTTCAGATGAATAAATTAAACTGGCAAATCTCTGCAGGAAACATTTGAAATAAAATTGTATCAATAACTTTAAAAAGCCCTTTAGACCTAAGTTTTATATCTTCCTACAAATGGCAACTTTATATTGTTATTTGTTCCACTGAATGACATTGGATAAGGAAAACTTTGAAAGATCATCCTCTTACAAGAGGTTATTCAAGTCAGTCTCATGAGTTAATGACCAAATTGATATCAAGACCAAAGGCCTTAAGAAAGAGTTTGGAATAAACTTTGTTTACATAATTTTTTACATATCATCATATAAGATGGTGAAGTGAAAAATATCATGATAAGAAATGAAATTCTCATAGATAAAATGCTGAGATTGTCAACCTCCTTCTTTCATCTGAAAAAGTACAATTAAACACTCTACTAAATAGACTTTATGTGAGCCAACTTGGACATTATTACCTTCGGAAGGGAAGAATACTCTTTTACATAAAGTAACAGAAATGACTGAAGTGATAAAAATGAGTCCTTCTAAGAAAGTATGGTGATATTAGAGTTATTATACTGAAAAAAGGGAAGGTTCAGTTGTAACTTAGAAGACTGTTTTTCAGTATATAGGTCCGCTACTGCCATGAATAGTGGAGACAGAAAAGAAATTTAATTAAAACAAGAAAGATTTTGAAAACACCACAAAGAATTTACTGAAAATAGTATGATAATATATGAGAATGGGTAAGTTACTGTTAACAGAGACTTTAAATAATTTAAAGTCTAACCTAGAAATTTGAAGTTTGGAATTTAAATGAAGCGTGTTGCAACAAAAGACTATTCCTTAATAGGAACTGTATTTGATAGCACAACTTCTTCTTTACCTTTTGGCATCTTTAAAGAATCCCTAGGATCTTCATAGACTCGTTCTTTCTTTTTAGGAAATATAATCAATACGATGCAAAAGCCTGTGCTGAGGTTCCATGAAAATCATGCAACATATTGTCCCATATCTAAACTATTATTCCTTGCCAAATATAATATTGGTTTTTGTTTTTCCAGACCTAGCCTTGATGACCAATGGAATATAACATCTCTCTCTCTCTCTCTCTCCCTCTCTCTCTCTCTCTCTCTCCTTTCTAACGTTTTAGTGACTAAAATATTCATTTTGAGACAAAACATACTAAGGAGTGTTTAAAAACAAAATATGACATTTTTTTAGCACTATACAGGGCTTGTATACCACAAATTCACTTCCCACTGGAAACAAATTCAATCACAATGTTGAGGAACATTAAGGGCACCATAAGTACAAACCTCTTTATCCTGGTTTCACTCTGTGCAACAATTGTATCCACCATAATGTTAAGTGAAATAAATCAGACACATTAACTTAAATATCACATAGTTTCTCTTATATGAGAAACACAAAATATAAAGATCAAGATGAAAGATAAGCAATAAAAATTAGGAAGATATTTTTGTAAATAAGGAGGAGAATAAGAGATGGAGGAAGGAGGAGGGAAGGGGGAGGAAGTGGATAAACAAGAATTAAGATGTGTTATGTACATGGACTAATTTTCTACTATACTTTAAATACATATCAATGAAAAATAAAAATTGAATAAATACCCTAGCAGTTTACATTTCAAAATTTAAAGCAAAAAATTCACCCATTTCAACATCAACTTTTTCTCCATATAGTTTGTTTACACATCAAATGTTCATATACTTGTACAAAAATATTCTGTCAGCCACTGCCATTCTCTGAAACAAATTTGTGGATAATTGCAACCAAAGGAAATCTCTAAGAAAGAAAGTCCTTCAGAGACTCAAAACTTACCTCTGTATTTTGGACATGGGTGAGGACTTCCCTACTACTCTTGTTTTTCAAAATATCCTACGGTTAGGTTTAATTTGTGCATATTGGTTATTTAACTCTTTTTCTACTTGAAATTGCTGTAACTAATCAGTCATAAATTATTCGATTTGATAAGACAATGGTGGCACCAACTACCTACAATGAATGTATTCATTATGCACCACTAACGTCTACTAATAAATATACATTAGTATTTATAATGTATATTTATACTATAGTTGAAAAGGGTTAGCTGAGGACCCTTTTCAACTATAGTATAAATATATACTGTACATACTGATAATAGTAATATATATTTGTTAGCAGATGTATGTGGTATATAATAAGTACACTCAGTGTGGGTAGCTGGTACATGTACATGATGCAACTTAATCTTTTTCATCTCCTTAGTATATATAATCCAAGCTTCCATGCATGCTATTGAGGAACACATTCTAGTGTTTATAATATTTTGTATATGTAGACTTCTTAGATGCTGGTCTTCTCTATGCTTAAGACATTTATTATCTTAACCACACTTTTGTTAGGTTATGAATCATTAAACTTATGCTGACACTGATTATATGCTTTGATGAGTCACCTGCACAAGAGTGTTCCAATTTGTCATGGGAGAACCCTGTCTGGAGAGTTTCATTCACAGATCCTCCTTCAATATTGAAGAGAGCCAGGGCCAACCAAAGAACATAGTTTGCCTTGACCCTTATTATTTCTTTGCGATCCTCATTTTATCAATTTTATTATTTTGTGTATGTCTGTTTGTGCTTCCAAATGGAAACCCTGTTCCCCAAAACATAATCAGGTTATATTATATAGCACATACCAATATTTCTAAATTAATTATTTTTGACATTCTATATTGATGCAGTCAATAATGCAGGCTTTCCCCCTAATTAAAAGAGATTTATTTGAAGAAAGAATTAAAGAAAGTATGCCAGTGAAATATTTAGATTCAAAATGTAGTACCTACTTATTTTACAATCTTTATCTTTTGAATATAATCCTCTTATATCAAGAATTTTTCATTGATTCACTTTTTCTCTTCTCCTAGTGCCAAAAAAAATTCTCTCGAATCTGAAATGAAAACAATCCCAAAAACTGTAAAACTGAAAAGGGTATTTTTTTACACTGGTCAAAATATCTTGGGTCAACTAGATTCTTAAATTTGGCAACCTGATATAGAGATATAGCACTTCAACCCAGGTGGCTCCATCTTGACCCAGACACTGCTATAAGAGAACAGATGTTCCTCAAATTTCACGTGTTATCCATTCCAACTGTTTTTTTATAGATGATTTACTCAAATCTCCCTACCCACCTCTCCCATACTCTTACCAAATTAGGCTGTCTCAATAAAGAATTGCCTGAATTAATGAGATTATAGTCCAATCTTTTCAGTTTATAGAGGCAGAAACAAACTCCAAGAAAGAAAAGTAATGTTACTATTGTCACTTTGTGGAGGATGTATTGTCAGTGGTATAGCTAATCTTGAAATAATGCCTGTGGTGTCTCAGTCTGAATTCATTTCTATAACCACAGAATTGTTTGTTTGTTTCTTTGTTTGCTTGTTTTGAAACAGATTCTTGCTATGTTTCCCAGACTGGTCTAAAATTCATGGGTTCAATTGGCTCTCTTATCTCAGTCTCCCAAAGTGGTACTACAGTTGCACACCATTATGCCTGGCTTCAGAATTTTATCTTTATAGCATTCATCTATATGTTTTCATCCATCCATCCATGTATCTTTTAAATTTCTCCTTTTCTAATATAAAAGGGACACTATAAATTTCTTTGATTAGGTTTACTGAGATATAATTTCCATCTGTAAAATTTTCCTCTTTCCGGGTACATTTGTATGAATTTTAACAAACACATTTAGTCACGAAATCACCACCACAGTCAATATTAGAATAGTCTAATTACTGAAGAAAAACCCTGAGAATCACATTTAATTCTTATTGACAATGCTGGTAACGAATTTAACGTTGAAAGTTGTTTGACTAAATATTTACTTTAACTGAAAAGCAACCAAAAATACTTTTTTTTATCTCATTTTGTTGAAAGCTTTCTAAAATGTCACAGTTCATTTCCTGCCTCATTATGGAGAAAAAAGAAAGAAGATATTAGCCAGCTTGCTTGGTTAGGTAAATTTCCTCAGGTTATAGGGCTGAACCAAGGGAGGGACAGGGATGATGAAATGAATAAAATTTTTAGGGATGAGAAAAATAGATTGAAAAGAAAAAGAGAGAAGCACCAGAAGTAGAACAGGGATGAGAGTGAATTTTCCTTATTCATAGATTTTTGCAAAGTCAGTGTTGACTATTGATTATTGACAAAGGTTGTGGAAACTGCTGAATATATGCCCACATCCCTTTATATACTTGGAAACGGGCTTTAAAAATTAATTAGATTACTACTTATTCTACAAGTTATTTACATAACAAAACACCCACTCAATTAACAGTTTTAATTGGGCTTAATCAAAATAGAGATCTGCTGCAAATAAATTATTATTCTTTCATAAATATCAGTTCCCTGCCAATTTTTATGAATGTCATCATAGTTTTTAAAAACACTTAGGTGTCACATAAAAATTTTCTTTCAATGCCAGACTACATATATGACAGTGATTCCATAAACTTATAATAGAGTCTAGATGTGCAGTAGACTTTAATGTATATTTATATATAAATACTCTCTGTGATGCTTCACAAAGAAGAGATTGAATAAGGACACATATGTCAAAAGGAATCTCTGAAATTACGTGACGCATAACTTTATTTATTTGGTATGACATATAAGAAATCAGATTTTTAATTAATCTAAACACATTTTCTTAGATTATTGGGATAATTATCTTTATTTTCCTAAATTGCTTTCTGATCTCTCACCTTGATCTTAAAAACGCATATGTAAAACTAAAAATGACTTGAAATCTTCAGATAACAGTCAGTATTTAAAGGCTGGGGATATAGCTCAGTAGCATAAGCACCTGCATAGCAAGCAAAAGATTCTGAGTTTGATTTGTTGTAAAACAAAGTTAGGATTTAATTTATAAATTACATATGGTTATCTGATAACTGGCTAAAAATGAGCATAGTGAAACATGGATCTGTATCACACTTCTGCTTTTTGATTTTTTAATTTTCCCTATATTTAAGGGGACTGTGATTCTAATCAAAGATTATAGAGCAATATTATTTTCCTAAGGTGTTTCAACAATGAAATAATAAGAACTTAAAATGAATTGAAATTTCTTTAACATGCTGGTTTTTTTCACAATTTTTCTAGGATAAAGATTCATTAGAAAAACATAACTAATTTTTGTAACATAAGAGGTTCTGTTTAAAAACCTCATAGATAGGTAGATGTCCATTTAATCCTCGCAACTCTAGTATTAAGAAGAAATGGTATTTTATGTCTCCTTTACAATGAGAAAATTGAGAGGTCATATTGTAAGCATCATGCAGGTAATTAGGTAGCAGAGCCAGCATAGAAATCCAAAAAGTCTGACTACTAATCTCATGTTTTAACCATTATATTGTATTTCTCTTTGCTATATGTTTTGTCAAGTAAGTTCGTTGACCCTTAACAACACAATCACTCATCAAATGTTTCATTTAGCATCTATGTGAAACAGCCATATGTATGGATAGTTAAGTTGGCATAGTGCTGTGTGTGAGAAAATCAAGCCACTTCACCTCTATAAGTGGTTCTGAGGTCTCTTGTTTCTGTCTTTAGATAGCCAGTGACCCTTTCACCACTTAATCTGTTATATTATGTTTCTCTCTTTAACAAAATTCTAATAGTCTACTAGCATAATGAATATTGCTATTGTTTTGACTACTCTTGCATTCATGAATATTCTAAAATAGCTAGTTTGTACACTGAAAATATCAATGCAATGCTATAACATTCAAATGTAGCTATATATCTAGATGTTTAGCATCTTATATACATGAATACTAACTTTAAGGGATTAAAATGAGGTTTTATGATGGCATTCCCTGAACATTAATGTTCTTTTATTACAAACTATTTACCCAGTCATTGAAAATTAAGGGCCAAAAGTGAACGATGACCATACCTCACAATTTATTTTTTTAAGGACAAGGATTGTAGGGAGAGTTCTCTTTTACATGTCTAAGCACATCTTGAGCAGAGCTTTGTGATAAATTTCCAGATTTTTAAGTTTGTTGCAAATATTACTGTACCTATGTAACTTATTTAGATATATTTCCATGAAATATTGACTTGAGGCTTTGGCAAAAGTACCTAAATAAATGTCAGTTTTAACCAAAGAAGTACTGATTACAAGAAACAGATTCATAGAAGCAATAAAAATGTCACTACCCCAAACTCTCTGAATATAGTTGATAAATATAAAGCTAAAAAAGAAATGTGTAAGGTAAAAATTCAGTATTTTCATGGTAAATGGCTCAGAGGAAAACAATAGCTGTCACTGAGTGAATAATGACTATACAATGCCAACTTTTCATGATTCTTCATATATTTAAATTTTCACCTAAACAAAAATTATGTGATGGGCTGGGGATATGGTTCAATGGCAGAGTTTTGCTTTGCATTCATAAGGTTCTGGGTTTGATCCCCAGCACCAGAAAAAGAGAAAGAGAGAGAGAGAGAGAGAGAGAGAGAGAGAGGAGAGCGCAAAACGTATATGACAATACTGTTAAGAACTAAACTTGCTGCTGATGTATTCATTATATATTCCATTTTTCATAAAAATATTGCATCTAATATGGTTTAGTGGGCCACACATGATTTTATTTCTGGCAGAACCAGAGAAAAATTTTAAAATGTTGCTTTCTTCAAAACCAAGTGAAGCAAAAATGTACACAGGTTTGTACTGCCAATAATTTTCCTTACACATTTGGTTTATAAATTAGATAATAAATCAGGTATGTTGGCACGTACCTGTAATCCCAGGACTTAGGAGGTTGAGGCAGGAGGATCACTGCAAATTCAAGGCCAGCCTGGGCTGCAAAGTGAGCTCAAGGCCATACTGAATTGCGTAACAAGACTCGGTCTCAAAAAGTCAAAAAAATTTTAAAAAAATGAATAAGACAATAGTCGTAAGTCAAGAGACCGTTACCTGAGGAGATACTAAATTATGTATTCTGTAAACTCAGACTTGTCACGTAGGTAGTAGAAATGAGAAGGAATGAAGAGAAGCTTCTGGAAACTCCCTTACTCTTTCCAGTGAGAATATTTTTAATATCACTCCCTCCTTCTTCCCACAAACTAACTGCAGCCCTTTTTATTCTACAGTATGTATTGCATTACAATTACTTTGGCATGTTCCCACAGTTCAGTTTTGAGGTTTCCCTTTTTCCCCCCAATTCTAGCTTTTATTTCTTTCCTAAAATTTCTCTAATTCCATCTTAGTGTTTGGTATTATTTCTTCCATTAAGCAAAAAACAAATTTTATCATTTTAATAAACCAAAGCACACACAGAAAGTGAAAGTAAAATAATGGCCACCAGAGGACAAGGGAGAGGAGTGGGGTAATGGCTGAGCACTGAGCACTGAGCTACATTTACAGTAGAAGCAAACAACTGTAGGGAGCTATTGTACAGGAGGTTGACTATAGGGAACAACAATGCACTATAAATTTCAAAAAGCTAGAAGAAAAGATTATAAAAGTTTTCACCATGAAGAAATAAAAAATATTTGAGGAGACAAATATATATTTAACCTAAACGTTATGCAATGTATTCATGTTTTTAGCATTATGTAATAACCTATCATTAGGTGTATATTTATGTATAGAGCTAAAACAAAAAATAAAGATAATTAGAGCACAGAGAGACCAAGCTCAGGACATCTCCACTTCTCCCTTCTATTCAATAGCTCATTTAGTATCCACACCCACAGCTTATGATTGACTTGATGAGAAGACAGTTTCTTTCTTGCAGGTGACTGGCACAATTCAACACATATGCTTCTCAACTAAGATTAGATTCTCAAGTATAAACCCAGTCCCTTGCCATGAAAGAGGGTAGCTAATATTTACTGACCATAAAAGGAATCCTGTGAGGAAATATTATCATCTTTAGTTTTACAGAAGAGGAAACCTGTCGCTCCAACAGGTTAAGTATTTTCCCTGATGTCACAGGGGAATTAGTAGAGATAAGCTTAAAACCCATGCGGGAGTGGGTTCCTTCAAACTTTCATACTAGGCAAATTCCTCGTCTGAAAGATTATAATATTTTCTCTAATATATGATGCATCTCCCTAAAGTAATCTAGGTTTGATTCCTCATTAGAGAAATAAGTAAGAATCATATTTATAAATATCACATTATTTCTCTAGTGTAAAAAGTAATAAGAAATGTAAGAGTAATAAAAGCTAAAATGTGTAATTGCTACTATAAAAAAGAGAGGAAAAGAAAGTGCTCTAAAGGATATAACTGCATGTGTGTTTAAGTGTGTAAGATAGGTGCCCATACTACTGTTTTTGTTAGATGGTTGAGCAGAACTGTTAATAGTCTCACTGTTTGAATGTCTACTTTGTATGCTCTAATTTTGTAACTTGACTATTTTCAATGATAAGAGTACATAACGTATCAAGTGGCGATTTCTTAGTGTTTTTGTTTTTTTGTTGTTGTTGTTCTGGGGTTTTGGGGTCTGTTTTTTTGTTTTTGGTTCTTTTATTTTTTTCCCTTTGGAATTCTGTATTTTCTGTTTTCTGGTTGGTTTTTTTTTCTCTTTAAATAAAATTTAAAAAATACAATAAAATAAGAATAAAAATTGGCAATACTACTGGAGGTTACCTTGCAAATAGTAAAATGCAACCTTGAAGAAAACAGAACATTTCTTACTTGAATGTCCACTGAAGGTGTTATAACATAACCAGAACATAATGAAACTTGGTTGAGTCAATTTGGGTGTAGGTTAAAAGAGATATACTAGACTATAAAACGTTTTATGCTTCCTGTGACTCAAATGATTATGCTTTATCTGAAGCTCATTAACCAAACACAAATTTACATTCATGTGGCTTTCATGTATTAATACTGCCTAGTTTCTTATTAGAAATCCACTCAACATTAACTGTATCATCAAGCTATGTCTTGAGTGAAATAATAAACCAGTATAAGTTAGCCAAAAAATTAGCCAGCCAACTAATTGGAAAAATATTTTTATTATCATTAAACTGATTAACCAAGTTGACTGGAATAATAGACCAATCTGTTTGGCAGGAAAATTTTAAGAGTCTGCAAATCATGGCCAAAATATGTCTCCTAAATTTTGAAGTCTGACATGGGGAAATTTTGCCTGCTTTATACTTTCCTGGGCTTGGCCAGGTGAGAGAGAAATATTCAGTTCATTTTCCCCTTCCTGGAATATTCAAGAGGTGCATGCGTGCTCATGCACATACATATACATGAGATTGGGAAAGGGAGGAATCAGTGTTGCCAAATCACTATGAAACTCCAAAGTAAATGTGATTTTATTTTGCTAGCACCTAATTTTAAGTGAGATTGGTATGTGCAATAGGGTGATAAAAGAGGATGCTCAAGGATGGCCATAAGTAAGAAATGTATTAAGTGGCTCTCTAACTGGGTGATTGCCCAGAACTACCTATTTTGTTAGAATGGATTGCTTATTCCCCCAACCCACCTGACAATCCTGCCGAGGAGTTCAAGTTTATGATACAATATTTCTGGTGTGTTGCACAAGAATTTTGCATTTCTAACAAGTTTTTGAACAAGACTGATGTTATTGGATCAGGGGCCAAACTTTGAAAATCACTATACTAAGAGAATTAACATGAAAATAGAAATTTAAAATCAACCACTCCTAAAACGTCATAAAAGGAAGACAAAAGATTCATCACTATAATGACCAGGACATGGCAAGTGGGAAAAAATACAAAAGAAAAACCCACCGTAATACTTTATTACTTGACTGTAGATTTGAAGTTCACAGGGTATACAGTAATAGAAATGCTCAAAAAAGTTTAAAAGTGACTGCATTCCTCTTTCCTTTGTCACCATGACTGATAAGATTTTGAGGGATTTGAGGAAATTTCAATAGATTTCCCATAATTTACAGTAACTAAATTTTAATTCTAGTTTATTTATCTGCCAAGGTTTTAGTCCTGGATTTTGGGCTTCCCTAAAGAAAGAGGTTCACACTGGTGCCACTTCAGTTGGCTTCCTTGATTGAAAACATGGGTGTTGCTATAGGGAATACATGCTAACTTTGGAGGGAAGGAGTGAGAAATAGAGTTCATGCATTTGCCTTGATATAAATCCTGTTGCTTAAATTTGTTATGTACTTTAATCTTTCTTTTACATGGCCAAACAAAAAAAAATATGTCCAAGGCTCAAATTATCTGACCAAACAGCAACTGTATGATCAAAGAACAGATGAATCAAAACCACATTTTTAAAAATATAGGACAAAACTATATGCTACTCTGAAGATGTCTGCACAGATAGGCTTTACAGATATCTAGAGAGATAAATAAAAAGAAACATAAAATTCCTGGTTCCCAATGTCCCAAGTCCCAAAATACTTTTTACATCCACAACCAGACATTTCACTATTTCACTGTTAACAGTCAATTGCTTATGACTATTACCCCACTTTCTTCCCACTGTTTTTAGTCCAGATCTGTGTTTTGCACCATTTCCATGCTTTTAGCAATATTGAAGGAGTCTGACAATATTTGACCCAAAGGTCAGTTCTTCTATCCAAGGGAAATCTACAACTCTGGATGAGTTTCAGGTGAGTAAACAAAATGCATTTGCAAAGAAATTGAGAAAGTTTTTTCTTCATTGGTTTAACTTGGTGTAACTGTTTTCCTTGAACTGACAAATGAACTCAAACTGTTGCTTTGAATAAGCAGCTTGTGTGTTTTCTCTTCTCTGAATGGGACAAATCAATAAGCTGTTTAATACTGTGTAACCTAAATTGTAGGATTAAATTCCTCCAGCCTCTCCTTTCTTTGACTTTGCATTTAAATGAACCAGGGTCAGTGGTGGGTCATTCAATGCCAGAGAGACTTAAGCCTGTAAGAATGAGAGAAGCAGGATTCCTTCATCAAGGGCAATCGGATAACCTCTAGTAAAAATGTACTTTGCTTTCATCCCCTGCCCTTGCACATACCCCTTTAAGGTTATTTTCCTCCTACAGAGGAACTACATCTGGATTTTCTCTCCTTGGAAACAATCCCCCTTGTACAAAACTCTCCTCAACTCTTACAACCATCAAAAATAATTTAACTGCTTCGTGACTCATTTCCCTTGGGATTAAGGTGAGCCCTAATCTCATTAACCTAAAGTATTAATCAATGGCTTAAGACATTGTTATAATGTCTTTAATTTATAATATGTGAATGAGCAGGCGATTACTGGTAAGAAGCGTAAAAGAACTACTCTCTACTGACAATTTCGAGAAATGTGGCAAGCTGATCTGTGGTATTTTTTGTCTGGAATATCTTTCTAAACCACACCATATTGAGTTGAATCTCTGCCTTCTCAACCAATATACTTAATTTAAATAACTTCTTAAAAATAATAAACCGGCTGAGATTTTTTAGTTTATGCCTAGAATTCAAAGTCTAACTAATCACTGCTTCCTAATCAAAATATTGGTAGTTGGGTCTTGAGGATTTGTGTGTTCAAAGAATTTTCCAAATGATTTTACTAGGCACCCCACTTAAGAACTTTTGAAATGTAGAAATAGGGGCTTTCTGCTGCAGGAGAGTGCGGCAGCCCAGGCCTACTACAGCTTTGGCTCACAGCATTGCTGCAACAGTCTCTCAGTGCATGTTAAATTTTGGATTACTGTGTGAAGAATGCAATACTGATATTCATGATCTATTACATATTCTCTCATTCATTTACCTCTTTGACGGCTTTCTGACCCCATGCATATATAGAATCAGCAGTTTTTTGACTTGTTATGGGGCCATATAAAGAACAATAGAGAAAGGCCTTGTAAAACAAAGCAGCCCAGGCTTTCACTAGATCCAGTGATTTCAAATCTGATATGCCTGGGACAAATTACTAAAAAGTTTGTATAATAATGTAAATTATATGGAGACAAGCAGGGTGAAGAGTAACTTTAGAAAGCTAATTTAAAAGTTTCCTTTCTGTATCCTCGTATTCTGTCCAAAAATTTTGCAAAGACTCATAGAAGTCAAGCTTTTTAACTACAATGAGAATTGTTAGTATTTAAAGAAAAGGGTAAGAAATGGAGGTATAAAATAATAATAAAGGAACTTTTCAAGGGAAAGAGAATGTGAAATGCAGATAATATCAGCTGAAGATAGAGGATTAATTTTTCCTTTGCATTTTGATGAACCCAATAAGCCTTTTTTACTACAAATTGAATATTCTTTATGCATAGCTGTCACTGAAAAGACTCTGATGGTACATTTGAATTATTATTTCTGATGTCAAAACTATTACAGTTTCCCTGGTATAATAAGAATACATACACTATTAACCTGAATTATCACCATTTTAATTATTCACAATCTGGTATGGAAAGGAAATAATGATGAGATATTTTATTTTCATCTCCCTAAGAAAAGTCAGGATACTTAGGATATGGCTAGCCGGAAATGAGCATATTGTTCATATGTAGGAAGTCTTCCATGTTTGGCAATGAGTTAGCAAAATAATAGGAACATTATATTTTTATAGCAAAATGAGACTTTATATCTTTTATTTTTTGACCTTAAGCAATTCACTTTTTTTCTTGAGCTTTGTCATCTGTAAATTAAAGGTTGATATACAACCTATAGAGTCTTTCTGGCTCTCTTACAGTGTACAGTACTTTGATTCTTCCCCATCTGCTTCAGCTTTATGAACAATAAATATCAAAATTAAAGTTTGTGTTAAAGAAACACAATCTCCATCAATTCTCTCCCCATGGTAATAATATACTATTATAAGTATTAGTGGAATGCTTTTGCATGTTCTTTCATGACACAATAACATCTGCATTACATACTATTAGATTTTATTGTCCCTATTATTTTTGTAAGACTGAGTCTTACAAAACCTGCATCTTCTTTCCATTCACTTTATGAAACCATGAGTTAAATTTGGATCTGGGCAACACGAAAGCATACACTTTCCACTGTGGCATGGTGAGGACAACCTGATAATACAAAGACAAATACTGCATACTCCTAACTCAGGTCAAAATAAATTTCTACATAATTTTTTGTTAACTAGATAGAATGTATTCCATGAATCTAAACTGATATCTACCTGGTCAAATCTCTTGCCTAACTTTTTGAGAGAAGAGCTTTTCCTACTGAAATTCTATAGCCCAGTATCTACAGTACATTTAATTTATGCAATCTGGTTGGTTCTGAATCCTACATTGTGACCTGAACACCTTGCTGCTGAAAGATTTTATATAAAATGTATTCTTTTTAAAAGCTAACTCTTGGTGAGAAAATTTAAGTGAATTATTCTTAAATATTTACCATCCAAAACAGGAACTTCATGAACGGCTAATTAATTTCTCATATGCTTTCTAATATTCCTCATAAGCACCATGTAATTTGTTTTTCCCAATTGAATAATCTGTCTTTACCAGAAAGATCCTTTGGGCTTTACTGGAGAAAAACAATAATGTTACTGAAACTTAGTTGTATACACTAAAGTCTCATCACAAACAATTCTTGGGAGTTTGGTGGAAACCACCTTCCAGGTCACTGCTGATCTATATCACTTAGCATGGTGCTCCCCTTTGTATTTAAAAAATTTAGTAGTTTTTTACAGCATAGTTACAAATGAGTGCTTTGGCTTCAAAGCTAGCTCCATCATTTGCTGTATGACTTGAGATACGGGAGATGGATGATAGTATCTATAGATCTACTTCTCTCTCCAATGAGCCTCTTAGAAAATCCAGAAAAGGCCTAACTAGCAATTGCACATCAGTGGAAGATTTCCAGTACAGTTTTGCTCCTTTATTTAAATCTCAGAATTTCAAGAAGCATTGTTTTTGTAGATATTGTAAACTATCCTTCAAGGAACATTTGAAAAACAGAGAAAATGGTACAGTCTTTGGGGCATGCTAATAGAATTAGTAGGAGCACAATAAGATGGTTAAAATTAGAGAAGTTGTGCTGGTACTCAGCCTCAATTCCATACTATACACAGATTAGTCTTACCCTTTGCATCCTTCCTTAAGGTAAATTTCCAAAGACGATTAGGTAAAATGTATGATTTAATACACAATATATGGAAATATACGACATTTGATGAGGTACTAAACAGCTACCTTTATCTTTTTGTAATCAATCTGCAGACTGAAGCTAGTCGTAGCCTGTTCTGTTAAATAGAACATGGTTTTCATAAAAATGTCAACATTTATACTTATTACAGCTGCACTAGTTGTTCAGACTCACATTAAGTACAACTAAACTAAAGAGTGACCTGTCTACCAGTTCAAAGCCCTTCTCCTTGAGCAGTAAGAAACAAAAAATTCCTAGTAACTTTGATTGCCTTCTCTATCCTAAGAAACTGAGCACTCCTGGGGCTGTAAAGGAAAAACTTCTTTCCTTGATCCAGCCACTCAGGGAGGAAAGTATTCACGCTGATTTAGTAACCTCAACAAGCTTCCAGCAGAGGAACTTTACTATGGAAATCTAAAAGAGGCACAAAATACTGGCTATAATAAAAAGAGAAGAGTAGCATCTATTGTAGGTCCATGAGACCACCTCCTTCTCACCCTTTGAAAGCTCTTAGACAGATTGACCCAGCATTCTATAGCATATCAAAGCAGGTGAGATAGGCCTTCTCCTTGTTTCTTAACACAGGGTTAGAGGGTGGTAAATCCATGACGTGAGTAAAGCTGGTTCTGTATAACTGTGGCAGATAATAGTAGAGAAAATGCACAATAAAATTCCAATTTCCAATAAAACTAATTTTAGTATAAAGATACAATTTTGGAGTACACTTTATTAATTATTTACTTTTCCTCAAAATTCAAATTTAACTGGATATCCTGTGTTTTCATGTGCCAAGACTGGCAACCCCAGTTCTAAGGTCTCTTATGTGCTTATGTGTTTCTCCTGTTTTATCCCCATGCTGTACTTCTTGCATCCCTACCTGATCATCAAACTTTGGA
The DNA here is from genome assembly GCA_004027295.1 of Dolichotis patagonum. Lineage (NCBI taxonomy): Eukaryota > Metazoa > Chordata > Mammalia > Rodentia > Caviidae > Dolichotis > Dolichotis patagonum. The sequence continues at coordinate 143,566 of PVJX010001362.1, forward strand.
ATATAAGATTTGAATAAAGAAAACCACAAAATGCAGAGTCAGCCAACAAAATGTGATGCAGCAAAATGTTTCCAAAGAAAACATTAAAAGAAGTGATGTGCATTATCTCATTCTTGTCCTCTAAGCTTTTCAGAATGAGCGTTTCAGGATTGGGACTAGTGAAAATTGCTGGAACCGGCATTTTATGCTGCATATTTTAATGGAAATAGAAGAAAAGTTGCATAAGCCTAGGTACAATTCCTAGGCACTAAGTCTTACCATAATTCATACAAACTGTATTTTAACTTTCTACGAAGTAAGTAATGATATATAAAATGTGAGTAACTAGCAAGATTTACAACTTTGACAGAAACCAAATGGTATGAGCACTTACAAAAGTAGTTGAAAGTACATAACTATATTTTTTAAAATCTGCTTTGAAGAAGCACATCCTTTGCCTTTTAAAGAAGTACACATTCTCCTCTTTTGTAGAGAGTGAAGAATGCTTTAAAGCTCAGCCTAAACTGAATTATGGAAATATTACTTTAACATTTTGCATCTTTAACATTAATCATCTTACATAAACTAACTGGCCAAACTGTAGTGAATTTCTACAAACCCCCAACTCAGCTCATCTATTACTTATGCCACTTCTAGATCCAAACTGTTGGGGGAAGTTGGGGGTTTTACCTGGAAATTTCTGGCCTCATGCCAGACCATCCCCTGAATGGTCTCAAGGAGATAAGTAACAGTGAGCTACGATTCTTTAATTTCTCTCCCTCGCATTCAGGCATTGAGATTTATCCGAGATGCCCCAATAGCATTTTGTATGCAAGGTAAAACATCTATTTTCTCTTTTAGTAAGGTTACTGGTATCAGATGTCCCCAAACATTTTTGGTAATTCCCATCAAATAACCAATCATGTAGTTGTAGTTATAGTTTTAGTGGGTTGGTAGAAAATATAAAATCAATCTTTATATTGCACTTGCTGGAGTAAACACAGACTCTGCCCCCTAAAAGCATTACCACTCCATTTTACACTTCTCTTCAACTAGTTTTCACCTTTCTATTCACATCTACTACTTCTCCCCTAGCACAGTTGAGGAAAGGATAACCCTCTCTTTTAGTATATATGCTCTTCAAGGAGTTAAATCAAGCGTATACATAGTTCTGGTTGTATATGAGCTTCCCTGGATATCAACCTAGAAAATCACCTAGAAAATTAAGACAAATTGGTCAAAAGAAGTCTCTCTCTCTCTCTCTCTCTGTGTGTGTGTGTGTGTGTGTGTGTGTGTGCTTGCATATCTGTGTGCATCAGATAGTATAGAGCTTGAAAAAATCACATTACTAAAATTTTTAGAGTTTAAAATTCTTGGCCATTAATTTCATTTGAAACTTGATAAAATTTAAGGTGGTTAAATAACCTGTTAAAGCAACTAAAAAATTTGTGTGAAAGGCTAAGAGAAGCAAGATCGTTTGCAGGTTCTTATTTATATGTGTTTTTCTTTCTAATGGCTGCCAATTTTCCAAGTCAGGAAATATTTGTACATGTTCTAGGCATCTTCCTGAAGGTATGAGGCTGTCTTGAAACTATCCTTATATTTGGCCATGCCAGTAACACTACAGCAAGCTACAGTACCTTGAGAAAAAATATACTCTTTCAAACTCCCTAAATGACTCATTCAGCAGAGAGTAATAAAATAGGCTAATATTTCTATCCTTTGGACATGTTTATCTCTACACAGTGCTACCTTTTTAAATAGAATAGAGAGTCACTTAGGTGGTATAATTTTGAAAAGTTAACCTATCTCCAGCATTAGCTCAACAGGCTGTCCTTAGTCAATCCTTTCCCTCAAGAAACATATGTACAGTGGTCCTTGCTAAAATCTGTGATTTAGGCATGGGTCAATTTTGCACGTTACTTTTTAGTTACAGTAGAAATTATGCATTCACTCTTCTATAAAATATACTGCAATTATCCAAAAAACAGATTACAAGCATGACTCAGACAAATTTTATGTATGCACCAAAAATTTTAATAATATATATTTGTAAAATGGAAATAATTTTAATAAGCACAGAGCATGAGTTGGCAACATTTAAAAACTCTGTATTGAGGTTTTGTTTAGATATTTTTCCCAATGCCCTTGTGTTTAATATGGTCACTAAGCTTTACTATGCATCCTGGGAGGGTATTCAAAATAAAAATGATCTGGGTCCCAACTCCCCCCGAATAACTTTGCAATGTAATTTTAAAGACTAATGAATCTTTAGTCATCTATTCTAAGGCCTATCACTAGTTTTCTATTGTCATTGGAATGTCTTATTTGTGACAAGTTAAAACAACTTGGGTGATCTCAAAACTCATGTAAAGGCTAACCACCCGGAAAGCTTCCAGCTGGAAGTTCTGTTGAAACCTGCATCCTCATCTAGTGAGAACAATATAAGAAGAATTCTATATATACAGCTTACCTGGTCTTCCCTTCTTCAACTTGGAATCAAATCCTTATTGTCAACATCCACCTGTTCAACTGTCTTCCTCTGCCAAACTCTAGCTTCCAAAAGGATAGCTACTTAGCTCATACATGTAATTTATTCCAGACCAGTCACTAGGAAAAGTTGTGTTTTTAGGTGGGTAACAAACAAAAGTCCCTTAAGTTGTATACATTCTACTGTTCACCCATGCTCCTCAAAATACATCTATTAGAAAGCACACAATTTTTACAGTTATTATTTTTAATCACCAATCAGCAATCACTCAAAAGGAAGGAATTAATTTTCAATATTCCACCAGTGTCTTCCTCCTCCCTTGAACTCCCTTTTGTAAGTAATAGCTAAGAAAAACATATCCCTGAGCCTGAAGGTGGGTCTTTGGCACCTAGAAGAGAGTAAAGGGATGACAGCCAGCACTTCTCATTACTTTTCCAGGGCTTCCAGCAATCTAAGTAAGCATGAAATCATGAGCTCCAAGCGTCCTATAAAAGATACCTGCTTGTCTCCATCCATTTCTGAAATTCCATTCAGTTTCAGAAAAGGACCCACAGATTTCACTCTCTTAGTGATCTCCTTGAAGGGAACGACTATGCTGGAGGGATACATCATTAATGATCTCGATCACTGATCTCAACTCACCACTCTTCTTTGAAGGTGGACACTTTTGCCTTGCACTGACACCTTTTACAACTGAATGTTCTAATCGAGAATGTTTTGAAGGTGAGTTGGACATGCTAAGATGAATACAGTATAGTTCGATTAGAAGAACACACCTAAGGCCTAAGCAAATTTCATTTGACTCATGACTTCACAATTTACTACTATTGTTAATTTGTTTTTAAATTTATGCTTTTCAATTCTTGTCTCCATATTTGTGAATGAGAAGATGATGATAATGATAGTACCTACTTCATAATTCTTATGAAATGTAAATGTAATGTAAACATAATGAAATGCCTGAACATGACAAAAGTATGTTAGCAAGATTAAAGTCTTCAAAATATCCAATTTATACTTTCATAAATCCAAAAATGGCCCAAGTAATTCAACATTATGTAAAGAACATCATCTCTTAGCATACGTTGAACTTTACTACAAAACTTCGTTCTACAATAACTTACAAATTTCACATACTTAGTAAAAATGTAACTTGTAGCACATTGGATGTACCCTGTGGCCATAACATTATGTGAAGTAAATCAGACACACAAGCTTAAATATGGCCTGACTTATCCTATATTACAAAGTCAATATATAAATGAAGTACAAAATAAAAGAGAGAAAAATAGGAAAAAAATGTTATCGTAGACCAGCAAGGACATTGTGTCTAAAAATGTACCTTGACTTAGTGTTATTGTCATGTGTTTTATATGTTTTTTGTCTATTACTCTGGTTGTTAGGCTGTATATATGATAATTAACTTTATAAAGACTTAAAAATAAATGAATTTGATACTGGCAAAAAATGAGGAGCAGAAGTGAAAAGGAAAAACAAGAACTGATATTTGTACTGTACATGGATCAATTCCCCACAATGAAAGCAATCATTATGTACTGCAACATGTAATAATACAAATTAAAAAATAAATAAATAACAATATGTAAATGAAATAATGCACATTAAGTACTATGCACAATATAAGAACTCAGTAAAAAGTTGCCCACTTTTAGGCCCTAAAGATTGCAATCTCTAAAAGTGATCTAATTACTTTAATGAGTACATATTTGAAAAAGAGAGCTGTGAAGTTCATTTTGGGAAACTGGTAATTTACATAACATGATTTGATCATTTTCAATTCCTTTTCACCCTCTTGTTTTCCTCTCCCTTCCCCTGACCCTTGTCAATACTCCAGAAGTAACTAATACTTAAATATCCATCTTTTCTGTCATCCAATGTGCATGCATATAATTCATTTAATCTCAATATTTTTCTCTCAGAGTCAAAGTTGATCTGCTCTGAGAACTCATAAACTTGTCCTTTTTGATCATGGTGGTGTTTTGGTTTTGTTTTTTGCTCTTCAGAGTTAATGATTTATATAAAATGTTACTGCCAGTGCTTAGAATATAATCAATTTTCTTTTCCCCCGGGGAACTCTGAACAGTCCAGATTTCTTTTCCTTGCCATAAGAGACTCTGCTTTGAACCAGGCATGGTGGCACATGCCTGTAATCTAGCACTTGAGAGGCTGAGGCAGGAGAATTGCCATGAGTTTGAGTCCAGTCTGGACTATACGATGAGTCCAAGGCTAGTCTGAAATACATAGGGAGATCCTGCCTCATAAAGCAAAAAATTAAATAAGTACATACCAAATTAAAAAGAAGAGACTTTGCCTAAAATAAAGGACTTAAAAAAGATCTCTTACTTTTCTAGCACAAATTACACATAAACCACTACCAAATCATTATTTCTCCAATTGAAATGACATAACTCATCCATCATTCCTCTCTATCATTTTTCTGTTAAAGGATGAATGTATTATAACATACATAAAGGTGAACAGGAAAATATAAGACTGCAAGTTAGATAACTGCTTATATATTTTGACATTTTTTGATATTTTAATTTGATCTGCTGATAAGCTTTTTTGTAAGATCCTGATTTCAGATTAGTTCCAACAACGTAAAAGTTTAAGAACTTACCCTTACTTTGTCACTCTCAGAGACTTACAGTGACGTATTGCTTTCTAAATTTCGGCACCCCCTGAAAAAGTACCTTAGATGCAGATATAGAAATATAGTAGAATGTTGGAAAATCCTAAAATCAAGTTAGGACTCATTTCAAGTGTGAGGAACTATCTTAATGTTCTTTTCCAATGTTTTCACTTAATGAAATGTGGTGATGGTCTAACTAACCAATTCTTAGTGGTCAAATACTAGAGGATAAAAGAAAACAAGAAACCTTGATATTTCAATCAATTCTAATAAATTTACTCTGAGCGCTTCACCAAAGTTTTTATATTTATGTTATATATGACTATAATTACATATGCTATGTATATGTGTTTTATATAGCATATGTGTAATACATATGCTCAGATTCTGGTAAAAAATACATTTTTATATATATTATATCAATTGTATCTTAATGTTAGTAACACTTCCCAACCCATCCATATCACACTTTATAATATTTTATGAAAGCTTTTCTACTTGAAATGTATTAAGATTGATATATTAAAAATCAATTTTAAATATATATGCTAAGTATCAATTAGGCCATTTTTATGTTTTTTATTCTAGTACTGGGGATTGAATGCAGGGCTTTAGCACTCAGCTACATCCTGGCCCTCCTCCCTTTTTTGGTGTGCTTGAATTTGTGATCCTCCTGACTCAGCTTCTCACTGTTCTGGGATCACAGCCATGCCCCCCACCACTGGATTATCTGTCTATTTTTATGTGAATGTATTATCCCTTGTGCAGAGAATAGTGTTTAATAATTTGTAACTAGGATGACTTCAATTGAACAAAGTCACTATGCTTCAGAGGATTTATTTGTTTTGGCTACTGTTTAGAAAAATATATATTTGTCTCCAAACATTCATTTAAATGTGTCTTCTGTGCAACTCTTTAAAATATAAACTAATTAATTAGCTACAGAAATGAAATGTTTTTTTTGTGTTACCCCAACACACTGACTGTAGAATTTGAATTGTTTCCATCTTTATCTGTGAATTTGGCATGCAGATTACAATTGTGAAAATATGATTATGGCCTCATAGGTGCAGAAATCCCACATATGACTTTTACATTCATCTTTCCTCCCCATCTTATTACTACACTAACCGCTTCTTCTTCCTTCAAAATGTATTGAGGTGCAGGAGTAAATTTTGGTGTAACAGGAAAAAAAAGATGAGCCAGGAAGACCTGGGTTATATCCCACAGTTGGAGAGAAGTCATGGCCCAGACAGAAATATTTAGTTTTCTCCAAGCACTTCCCACTGATTTAGTCCCCTGAGTCTCTAGCCTATGTTGCTTCCTTTTATCCCCATGGCAAATATTCAACCTCTGTTCTCTTACTGAAGAAAAACTTGTTTTTGGAGTCTCACATGTTAGAAACTTAATTAGAATTTCTACATCCAAGAAAAAAAAAAAACTACATTCACATTTCCTTTTTTCTTTTGCCCAATCTTACCCAGATTTTCTGTTTCTTCCTGTAACTCTTCAATACTTACTGAACTCTGAGGTCACAGTCATATGGAAAATACTCCCTTCCTTATCTCTATTAAAGCTAAAATCAGTAAAAATTCCCCCACCTTGAGACTCATCATCCTAACACTTAGTACCTAACCCAATGCTTGGGACATAATTTACATTCAATAAATATGTTTTAAACAGTTTTATAGCCATAAGTTTTCAACATTGAAAGCAGTGTTTTTGTTTAATGGAGAAATCTAATATTTCCTAAACTAAAGCAGCCTGAAGTTACTTAAGAAGAAGTAATCTTTACTTTTGAGACACATTATGACAAAGGAGCAATGTCATAAGAAAAAGGTGGAACCAAGAGGACGCTCTGGGCTTATGGTGTTGCACTCTGAAGACACAACTACCCAATATTGCAAGAGGCTCCTTTAAGATTTAGTTTCAGGTGCTGCTTCAGAGGCTTGCACTGTATAACGAAATGGACAATGTTATGTGCTTTATACATGCTCAAGCAATATTTGTTGGCTGACTTAATTGAATTTTATTTGCAAAATGGCAAGGATTTAAGGAAACTTTCCTGCCTAAAAAGAAGGCATTCAAGGTGCTAGACATTTGGTAGGCAAATAAACAGTGTAATTTCAGCCTAAAAGGAAAAATACTCAAATCCCCATCCAATGAGCCTACTGGTTAGGGAACCCAAATGTCAGCACCATGTTTCTGAAGCTTAATTTAAAATATCATAAATTGCATGTCATCAACTTTCAGGACAGCATTTCTTTTTTTTTCATTTATATTTCCATTTCCTGCCCCAACTTAAATTCAAAAAATGGAAGCAGTAAACCAAAATCTCACCTTTCTCTTGAGATTTGCAATTGAAAACAATGCATCACATGGTGATTTCAAAAATCATATTTAAGAGTGATGTATTGAATAGTGTAATGAAAAGAAATTTCCATACTCAACAGTGCACTTACAGGGTGCAGAATTATTCAGGAATTTGCTCTTGACAATAATGCCACACCTTCATATACTGTACCTAAATACAAGATATTTGAAGGAAAATGGATACACCTCGAAAATATAATGTTAAGTGAAGTAAATGAGACACACAAGGAAATACCACATGGTGTTTCTCACTTCAGTAAGGCAAAGTACAAATAGAAAGCAAAATAAAGGTGGACAGAAGCAAACAAGGAGATAGATCTTTTGCAGGTGGCAAGAGTTCCAGAAGAATGAGGGTGAGGGGAGGGCAAAAGTGGAAGGGGATCTAAAAAGATTTGAGATTTGTCAGCTGTGCCAAATACCCTCACTGAAAGTAACATTATACATGAGAAACATGGACTGAAGATAATAATAACAGTAAGAATGAAAATGAGGAAAAGAGATTTAGAGGAGAGAGGGAGGTGGGTGGCAATGGGAAGGGGATTAAAAAAGAATCAAGTTAAGTGATATACATGCACCTACTACTCCCTAAGATGAATGTAAACTTCATGTACTGCAAATATGTACTAATAAAATAAAATTAAAAAAAAATAAAAGGGCAAAGTGCTTCTCTAATCTCTTAAGGATAGATGTGAACTGATGCTCAAAATACATCTTTCTTCTTTTATTGTTACATTTTAAAGAGAGAAAAATAAATAAAAATAAAAACAAACATTTTAGAAAAATAATAAATTTGAGGTAGTTCCTTCTGTCAGCATTTAATTTTATTGCAACTAAGTATTAGGCATACGTGATGATTAGGCTCTAGAATCATCTATAAATATGTATTATATTTCAGAAGGCATTTCTTTGATTGAAAGGCTTCCTTGAATTTTTATTCCTATTCTTTTTTCTACCCATGTTTCTTGGAAATGGCAACGTGGAACAGGTGACTGATGTTAGCAGTATAGTTGAGACCTCATTAAGTTCAAAGTGAATTTTCATTCCAAAAATCCACTTTATTGCTTTACTTTGCTAGTGTTATGTTTTAAAAAATGGTCTGAGATAATACCATGTAATAAAGCAACACTATCTTACCAATATAACTGCTACACAGTTTTACCTTTACAGTGGATGTGATAGTAGTTAATAAGCAAAATAACAAGATTTGCTCTCAGGTGGTGAATTAGAGAGGAAAATAGAAAAACATAGTGAAAAACATTTTATTTGTTGAAATGTGTACCTACTCCAACTAACAGCCAATAATAAAGTTCTATTTTATAAGGTGGTGGAGTCATAGGATTTATTATTTTTATTACACTGATGACAGAGTAAGAACAGCTTACATTTTACTGCATTTCAGATGTGAAGTGTATTATCTTAAATCCATAAAAAAAAACTCTGGAAATTGCTTTGCCTAGTACAATTACAATAAAGATGAGGAATTGGGACTAGAAAAAGAAAAGTGAAGTGAAATGTTCAGTGCACTCTAAAGTCAGTCTCTTTCTTAATATTTCACAAAGTAGCCATTGTCTCTTTGTATCACTTGCTCTTCAGTAAATTTGTTTTTTCATTACACCATTGCAAAGGTGAGTTCATCTTAATTTTTGCAAATATTGCCTCCCACGGCCAGTTACTAAATATTCCTCTAATTCAATTGTGATTCATAAGTTGTGAGACTGGTAGCTCAAGGTGATGAGAAAACTACTCTAAGGCTACCAGGAAAGGAAAGCAGCACTTCTTTCTCCTAAAAAAGAGAGAAGAAAGCAAAACTCACGATTTCAAGCGAAGTTTGTATTGGCAGGAGGTGAGAGAAGCTTGTAGGTTACGTGTGTAATTAGAACTAAAAAAAGGAAGGGAAAGGGGTTACAATCTGGAGTGAGACTCAGTCTTTATTTCAATGTGCATAGACCTCAGCAGACAGCTGGAAGCTTGCCAGAGAACAAAGTCTTCGAAACCAGCTTAAAGATGAAGGAAATCTAACTAAAACAAACACCAGCAGGGGATGTGGTTAGTAGCACTAAAAAAAAAAAAATAAAGACTCTGACATTCGTTTTGAAAGGTATTGTGCTTCTATTTTTTTGTATAGATTACTAACATAGCAGTTGATACTTCCAATACATATATATATAATGATTACATATTTTTATCAAAATAATATAACTGCAGATATCAAAATATAGGCTATTAACATACAAAATCTAATCCTTCGTTATTTTGATCATTTAACTCACTATCATAAACAGGCTTAAACATAACTACAATCAAGATATATACATAAGAAGGAATATTAAGATTTTATGTTTAATTAATGATATTATATAATACTGCTTTATAGAACAACAATAATATACTGACTTGGTCATGCATTTGCATTTTTATTTTTTAACATTTACAGTGTTACTGAAATTTTCTTTTTAAAAATAATAACAATAATAGTGATAGAAATTACTACCTTTTAATAGGGTTTCTAAATTTCATCAGATCTTTAAAGGTATTGCTTGATTCATCTTATAAATAAGGAAATTTGCACTCAGAGTAAATGCCTTGCTCAAGATCATAAGTTATTAATATCAAGTAAGCACTGAATTAGGTCTGCCTAATTCAAAGCAGGCTACCTTCCCCACAACACACTACATTTCTGCTGTGATGAATATCTGTATACTTTTTTGTATCAGCAACCAATCTCATGACCTAGCACTTGCAAGGCAGGTGCTGGGCCACTGAGTTATATCCTCAGTTACATTCCCTCCCCTGTGTACTTTTTATATCTGAGACACTATCATATATTTCCAAGGGACAGTGAATATTTTAAAATTGTTTATTACACACACCAAATTGTTCCCAGGAAGGGTAACATCAATATAGATATCAACGCACCAAACACTTTTTACACAAGGAATTTAATTTGAGAGAAAAAAAAATGTTTTCAAATCACTGATTGATAGAGGGAAATCTTTTTTTTTTTTAGTACCAAAGATTTAACTCACAACCTTGCATTTGTCAAGCAGGCACTTATGCCACCACTGAACTAAACATTCACCTCAGGAAATTTTTCTGATGTAAATAAAGCAGTATGCATCTATTTTGTGTAGCCTATTTTTCCCTTTGAAAATCTGATGCTAGAGAGTGTTCTCTATTTCCAGATTTGACTAGGTTCACATGAAACTCTTAAGAATTACAAACTTGTTCAGAATCTAGCATAATAGTGAATGTTTCAGGAATATTCAGTTAAAAGGAATGGACATGGACTTCTCTCTTCTGAAGAGGATGTGAAATCTGGAAAGAGTACCACTCCCACCCTTACAATAAAAAACTAAATAATCTAAAAACTCTCAATTTTCTTTAGTACATAGAGAAATATCAAAGCACCCAACTGGTATCAAGTCTGAAGAAAAACATATTCCTGCAAAGAGGGATGAATGGGACATGAGTACTGGCTCATCTGTGGTGCAGGCAGAAGACGAAGTCACCAAACAAGCAGGTTTAAAGAATGCAATTACTTTTAGCAAATCACTAAGATCCCAAATGTGGGATTGCACCAGAGTACCTAAACCTTGATAGCCAGAGATGGAGTAATTTACACACAACACACACACACACACACACACACACACACAGAGAGAGAGAGAGAGAGGCTTTTCTGCATGGATTTATGATTCAGGCCTAATGAAGAGAAGCCACCACAGTGGAAAAGGCATGAAACTCAGTCCAGGTCCTTACCTGTAAGGAGTATAAGTCCTAAATCCTAGAGAAAAAAGTAGTAAATCCTATTCCCTCTGGAGTACAGATGAGGATTTATTGCAGTTGGGGGAAGGTAAAAAAAAAATAATAATAAAGTGCCCGAATTCCAGGGGAAGGGTAATAATTACTTCTAGACCAAAGCTATTAGACATTTGTCCTGCCATGAAGAGAAAGGCAGGATAACTACAAAAGTCCTGCATCTATGACCCAGTGGTGTAGGTTCTATTAAGACTGAAGTTGATTCAGAAAAACAGAGAACTCCTCTTTGCTGGGCACCAATAGGCTAAGGAGCAGCAACGGTACACCCCTAGGAGGCCAGATCACAGAGAGGTAAGCTTTTCTGAGCCACACACGGACACGGAAAGTCTAAAGTTGAGAATAAAGCATGAATAGTGACAAAACTCGCAGGAACCCTCCTCACATTCTAAGCACAAGGAAATAGAGAAATTTGAAGATGGTAGTAAACTGAGGGTAACCACAGAAACAAAATAACCCTTTTAAATTGACTCAGCTTCCCACATTAACTATCAAATTGGCCCATTTCATGTCCATTTCAAGGAACAAACCCTATTTATTTCAATTTTAGCTATTTTGCATATTATATCTGGCATTCAAAAAGAAATTCTGAGATACCTAAAGAAAAAGGTAAAAAAAGAGGCCAATTACAAGAGATGAAGCAATCAACATAAACAGCCTCGAAGATGCTTTAGATGTTGAAATTATCAGACACAGAATTTAACAAAACTATGATACTTGAATGGCTTTAGTGAAAATATGAAAATCATACATGAACAAGTACAAAATTTCAACAAGGTATTAACTATAAATATTTCAAGTAGACATGCTAAAAATGAAAACAGTAACAGAGATAAAAATTGTCTTTGTTATTCATATTATTTAGCTTTAAACAGCTAAGAAACGAGTCACTGAAAGTGAAGATATGAAAAAAACATGATATAAACTGAAACATTAAAAGACAATGAAAATACACACACGCACTTCAAAATAGAGCACACACGGGTAGTGGGATAATATTAATAGTCTGTCACACATGAAAATGGGATTTACAAAAAAAAAACAAAGAGAACAAGGCAGAAGAAATGCCTAAAGAGATTTAAAAAAATAACTGAGAACTTCCATACAACAACAATGTATGCTAAAATACATACCCAAGAAATTCTGACAACACAAAACATTTTTAATCCTGACCTCATATTATCACTGACAAACATTTCATAAACACAGGCACACACTAACAATAACAAAAAACTCTGTGAATGTTTCATGTTTAAACTTTTGAATAACAAAAATGACGAGAAAAGTTGTAAAAGTGGCCAGAGGAAAACTACAATGAAACAAAGATAAGAATAACAGGAGACCTCCGAAACTATGTAAACTAGAAGACAATAGAGTCATATCTTTACAGTGCTGAAAGAAGAAAAAAACCCTTGCAACCCACAATCCTACGCCCAGTGTAAAAATGTTTCAAAAGTTAAGGGGAAATAGAATTTTGTGTTTGTTTTTGGAACCAGGGATCCAACTCACAATCTCACACTTGTCAGGTAGGTGCTTACGCGGCTGAGCTAAATCCCCAGCCCTAATAGAATATTTTTTTACACAATACTAGAATCCTTGAACTCTAGGAAATGTTAGAGGAAATTCTTTAGGCTTTGGTTCTTTATGCCAGATAGAAATGGGGATTTGCATAAAGAAATGAAAAAAACAGGAGAAGTTAAATTGAGGATTATTTTGAATTACACTAAAACATAATGGACTATAGAAATAAAAATGGTAGTGATGAGTATAGGAAAAAGAATAAGTATAGTAAGTATAAGGAAAATATGGTAGTATTGTAAGTTTACAACATATGTGAAAAAAATATAACAATCATGCCCATAGTACACTGAGACATTATGCAGTTAAAGTGGCTGGAAATATCTTGAGGGTATATATTGGAATTTTTCATTGTTCAAACCCATATATTTTAAGAAAGTAAATTTTACTCTCTGTATAATATACCTCAATAAACCCTGATTTTTATTTACTTTTTTAGCCCATTTAAAATAAAATTTATTTTTTTATCTGTTTGTTTTGGAGCCAGAGATCGAACTCACAACCTCACATTTTCCAGGCAGGTGCTTTTTTGGTGTATGTCTTGTACTGAGTAACTACTTTGGAGATAACAATACACAGTGTAGTGACTATGGTCACTGTCTCATTTGGTTACAAAATTTTGTTTCATTTTACAATAAAGTAAAAAAAAGAAAACTTGGCTTTTAGAAAAGGAGATTCTCATGCTCTACTTACCAGTTTACCCTCTTTACTTTTCTTCTTTTTACTGCATTGCTGTTCTGATAAACAATTATTTAAAAATACATCTTCTATTTTCTAATTCCCCCTTTGCTTCTTACCTTAATTCTGAGGTTATTTCTACAATTTGATGTTGGAGACAACTCTATATCTTCAAGTCAGAAGAAACACACACTTCAGGGATTAAAATATGTATGGAGCCATGGACATGTTAAAGTTGTCATACAGAAATGGAATTCCAAGTGATGAATAAGATATATATATACACAAAACTGACCAAGATCACACAATTTGTAACTAATCATTGAATATGTGATACAATTACAATAGTATAATGATATATTTTTGTCTTATTATATAATTGTCTGTAGCTATTAGTTTTGTTTAATAGAACTACACTCACCATAAAACTGGCACTTTTATAGTTCCCTATACTCACCAACATTCTTTCTGCTTGTGGTATTTGACCACATGCTATTTCTGCTATGCAACTTCTATGCTACAGGTGCTTTTCTGCAAGGTTTAAAAAAAAGATGTGGTATTTGTATGCAATGGAGTACTACTCAACTATAAAAAAGGATATAGTTGAGGCATTTATAGGTAAATGGATGCAACTTGATACCATACTCATAAATGAAGTGAATTGGATTCACATGTGTCAATATTGTATTGTCTTCCTAGTGTAAAAAAAGAAAGAGTAAATAAAATCCAAAAGGTACAACAGCTTTTATGAAAGTGAAAGGAGAAGAGACTGCTCAAAAGGGAACAACAATTTGGATGGGGAAAAGGAGAAAAGAAGGAAGGGAAAAGATTATATATCACAAGTTAGATAATGGTACTACTAATCTCTGTTAGCTCATCAAAAGAAATGGTTTGTGCTTTGTTTGATCATTTTTCATGTGTGTACTAAGCAGCTATTTGAATATACACAATATATTAACTGATTTGTTAATCTCCAAAAAGAAAAATCTTTCCACTGTAAGATGGAGAGATGAAGTGAAACAGAATCCCTTCTGGGTAGATGTAACTCGAGAGCTGAAAGTCTTGGCAAGCAGAACGTGCTCTCTTCTGAATAAGAAAAAAGAACCTTTTTCTAGGCCTACACCAGGACACCTGTACACTATATATATATATATATATATATATATATATATATATAAAATGATGTCTACAATAAGGATCAGCCATGAAACAGTAATTTTGGTTTTGAGGTACAGGCCTAGGAAAGAGTAATACTGCATTTGTATAGAAATTATATAGTGTACAGATTGAGACGATGCCAATTTCCCATTAAGAGTGGGGTAAGGGTAGTTGACCGAGATGGTAGGGCTACAAAAGCACCTCAACCCCAAGCTGGCCATTAATATTACCTCTATTTCCTACCTACATTGCAATAACATCGCCCTCCACAACCTTGTTTTTTCTTGGTTACCTCATATTTGTCCTCTGGCATCAATTTAACTGTCACTTTCCAGGGAGTTTGAGATTAACACTGATTCTAATTAAAAACCCCAAATCTATGCTTTTATATTAGTAGGAATTATCTTACACACAAGTATTGCAATTGATATTGTGCCATTTTTGAGTTAATATGTAGTATCTGGGTCTCCATTAAACTTTTATCTGTAAGACATATGTACACTTAAACACTTCTAGACAATAAACCCTAGTATAGTAGTATAGTTTCATTATTTCATTCCAGACACTATTAAAAAAAACCTGGCAAATATTTAGTTTTTAATTGCATTATCATTAAATATATGCAAGATTATTTTTGTTATTTTCTCCAGCAAACTTTTTCACACACATGTACACATCTATACATAGTTTGATATAGAATAATATGAAAATTCTCCTTTTAATAACATTCCATTTAAAGTTCAATATGGGTAGCTAGGTTACCAGGGCTGCGTACTATAAAACAAAGAATATTTTTACTTGGTCACATCTTACTTGAATTAGTTCCCTTTTCTAATGGTGTGACTTTAATTTTCTGCTAATGAATTTTAGATATCATGTTGGTTCGGTTGGTTCACTATAGAATAACCAATCCATTTGTTTTGCAATAATAAACAATGACTTTTACAGATGTCACTGAGCTATCTTAACTTGCTACCTCAAAGTAAATGCTATGAACTAGTATTATTGCACTTGCAGTGTGAGAATTAGTGTTTGATTTACAATTATTGATGCTATTACACATGAAGAATGAATAATCTAGCTCCACTTACCAAATAGATTCTTCCATAAGTACCAAGGCCAATGGTCTTATCTAGTGAGAATATTCCAGTTGGATCCTGCAAAAACATAAAACATAACTTGTCAATCTTCTCTGGTAAAATTCCAATCTGCCTTGTTTCTTTAGAACAATGTTAATTGTTCTAAAGAATGTTAAATCTTTAGAACTAACATTCATTGGAACAACCTAAGTATCATTTCCAAAAGTATAGACATGCCAGAATTTCCTTGGACATAGTGTGATCATTTGTAAAAGATGAATAGTGATATGGGCATTGGCTATTTTGTACCTAATCATAAATTTAAAATGCATGCAATTATGAAAGCTGAGGCACATTCATGATACAATTAGAAAGATAATTAGAATGGAAATAACTTCATTTACTTGTTATTGAAGTAATCTCTTAACATATATTTTTGAGTGCTAACACCAGGCAGGTAAAAAGTTTAAAACACCACTGAGGACCAAATATTGAATACAAAGTCTAGATGATTTATTTATATTACATCATATCTAAAAGAAATATCATCTCAGTACATGAACAATACCAGACCATGGCATTAAAGAGCATCATTTTAAAAACACTAGAGATTGTTGGTTTTGTATTTTTTAAGCATTCGTCTTTTCAACAGCTAAATGCCTTTTCATGACACAAATGATATTTTCTGAGACTGAAGTTTGAATACAGTATAAGAAACAAAATATAGCACATTTATGGACAGCATCCTAAAATTTCCATATTCATCCACAAGCATTATTTCTTTACCTTTAAATATAGTATCCTTTCCTTGTTTACCACAAAACATGATTTCCTGAACTTTATCACTGCTGACACTTAGACTAAGAGTTCATTTTAGCAACAATTATATGAGGTATGAGGAGATGCCAATTTATATGCAGACTGGTAAAACATTGACAAATTTTTGGAAATTTGTATTACTTATAGAAAATGAATGTTTAATTCTTTCAAAAAACATTTTATCACTGAAAAATGTGAACTAAACAAAAAATAATGAGTGTGTTCAACATACATCAAGGAATTATATGCTTAAAATGGCACAATATTCATGTAATCTAGCAAAAGTGTCATAGAAACATGACACAGTTTGGGATTACTTCAGTCAGCAAGAATTTCAACACAGAGTCTGGAAATTTAAGTTTTAGCCCCTATTTTCTGTTAATTAACTATATAACTCTGGGGAAGTCGTTTACTTTCTCTGTAATTTAGTTTTCACATATATAAAATGAAGGTGCTATGTGAGGTGATATCTCAGTTCTAAGATTCCATATGAAAAATCAGATTCTATCATCCTACAGTCCAGGTGTTTCCAGTGGATTGATACAAACGTTGTTAAAATAGCGGCCCACAAGCATGGTTTCTCAAAAATATCGTCAAAATTAATGTCACAAAAGTTTATAATGATTATCGAACAGTTCAAGGGATATATGCTTCATAAAAGTGGGTATACTTTTTTAAAATGACCATTTTTAAGATTTGAGAAGTAAAAATAGATTGTTGCAGTGCCATCGACTCTAAGCATATGAGTTCCTATACATCATTCCAAGATTTATGGGGAAAAATCAGGCATTACAGGAGTTACTGAACACAAGATTAAAAACTTTAACACTGTAACACATTTATTTGAAGGATATTTTGAGAAATTTTAGAAAAATCATTGTACAGAAACAGCCTCTGATCTCATTCATATGAATCAAACCAGTAGGTGATGTCTACTGGTAAACTATTTTATGGTATAGTTAAGGCTGAGTTTTAGCTGAAAAAGATACCTATATTTGAAAATTACTGTGTGACATATGGAGCTTTTATTTCTTAATCTTCAGGCACAATCTTAAATTTCTTTAATCCTGTTCCTAGTTTTTCAAAATGTATGCATTTTATATTCAGGTTACAAATCAGTTATCTAATTACTCAAAAGAGAAACCAAGGGAATTTCTGAAATAATAATCTGCTTGTGAAAATTGTGGAGGCTTATTTTATTTATAATTATCTTTTATGAAAAATTTTCCTTATTCACAAATAACCAAATCACCTTTCTCATTTTATTAAATATAACAATTGTTTATATTTAATAATTTCAAGTTTCTTGCACTAAAATGGCATTTTAACCTATGGTTTATAAATTCTGACTGTATTTTTCACTGGTTTTATATAATTTTTATTTTACATCTCCATGCTATTATATTTCTGGATAAATGGTTGCCAAGCTGAAAAAGAAGAAGGAAGAATCTCTACTAACTACTACATTAATAATACCCAATATTTATATTATATTTTCCACTTTCAGGGAAAAATTTTTTCTGGGCTCCCAAAGAAAGAAGCATTGAAAAGCAACTCTGATTTTTTTCACTATGAAATTAAAAAGCCCACATTAGAGGAATCGCCATGTGAGATGGTCCCCTATTCTGCCTTGCCACCATGAGATAAGAAAATCAGATCATGGTAATATCAATGTGGAAACTATCTGGACGTTTGGTGTGCTTTAGCATCTCATTTAGGTAAGCACAGTGATCAGTGAGGTAGAATCTCACAATTCTGAAGTCTTTTTCAAAATGAGGTATTATTAAATACCTTTTTAAAGACGTATTTGAACCATAATGTTTGGATAAATAATTTTATTTTGTCTTATGTCTATGTAAGTATAAGTTTTATTCTGAAGTTTAACACTACTACCTGGATGCTCCAAGAGTCCCTGAATTTTAGAAAGTTGTTTTGCCTTCTGAATTTAAAAGGAAAAGAAAAGAATGAGCACCTTATTAGAACCACTTTTCGTAAGAGTGGGCTAAATAGAAGAAGAAAAAACCACTAGAAGGCAGTGTTTACTGGTCAAGGGAGAAGCCTTCAAAGCTGATTCTGATCAACACAACCAAATATGGCAGTGTTTAAGGGGAAAACTGAACCAGTAAGTGGTCAACATAAGTAACAAGAACTTTCAATTTTAGGAAAATAAACAAGGACAATGAATGATTATATACCAGTAGTCAGACAACAAAAGGAAGGAAATTGCACACTGCCAAGAAGATAGGAGAGGCTTTTCTTCTTTAATCTTTAATATTAGAAACAGTAATTTTATGAGAATCTTTTCTAGAGAGAACCTAAACATGGTGGAGAAAATTCTGAATGTAGAAAATCATTCAGAACAGTAGGAGGAATGGGTCTCACCATTCAAGTGGACAGTTTAGAAAGAAATATTTCTTCCCAGGATCAGTGCTTCTCAAACTATGGATTTCATAGACTCTCCCTCACGAGAAACATTTGGGGAACCCTATTAAAAACACAATTTTCTTTGGGCCTAAAATTGAATTATTAATTCAGAACTTCCTGGGAGGACTCCCTCAGACCCATAGGCGATTCTTGCACATTGATTTTGTGTGCTAATTTATAAAATACACTGCTCTAAAAAATGGGAAAAAATATTTAAAAAATAGAGTGAAGTCAATCTGAGGTGATGCTCTATATGCAGTAGAGGATAGGCTAAATGTTTAAATCCTCATGGATTTAAAAATAAAAGTACTTCCCACCAAGAGCTGAGACACTTGGTAAAGAGGGAAGTTTCTTAGGATTGAATGTGGAAAGCAGGTTGGGCCTGCATGGCAGAAGACCAAGAGAGCTGGTAATTGTATATAAATATAAAACAAATGTAATTCAAATATATATTTGGATCATGTACTATTTTAAATTACTGCAACCACTACCATTACCACTGCCACTACTGTCCTCTAGGACTGTCTAATCCTGACCCCAGTATAGATTGGGACTACACATGACTGTCAAACACCAAGGACACCACCATGAAGAAAGTATGTATACCGTGCTGGGCATAGAAAGCGAAGGGACAATCATAGTGAAAGACTTGCCAGATTTGGAGTTGAAGAAATATTTTCCAGTGTCAAGGATTGAGTGACACAGGCATACTTGTGAAATATATATATATATATATATATATATATATATATATATATGTGTGTGTGTGTGTGTGTGTGTGTGTGTGTTATCTATATTATATATAGAGAGAGATTGAGAGACAGACAGAAACACAGACAGAAAGACAGAGAGACAGGGAAAGACAGAAATAGGGAGGGAGAAATACACACTCCTGGATATTGCTGGTGGGTAAGGTGGAAAATTAAACAAATATACATGTACACACTCATTTATTATAAAGATATATATAAAGAAATA
The DNA here is from genome assembly GCA_004027295.1 of Dolichotis patagonum. NCBI lineage: Eukaryota > Metazoa > Chordata > Mammalia > Rodentia > Caviidae > Dolichotis > Dolichotis patagonum. The sequence goes on from PVJX010001362.1 coordinate 163,592, forward strand.
AAGTTTTACAATGCTACCTTTTAATTTTTGCTTTTCACCCATTCCTAATGTTTATTCAATAGGAAATCTAGAAAAATCACAGCAGCCCATTAATTAACAAGCATGGTGTACTTGACCTATTATTTGTTCAGTTATGTTTGCTTTCTTGTCTCCCTATGCATTATGGAAAAAACTTATAATTATACAAAAGTAACTTTTATTTGTAAAAGTTAAATAATTTCCTTTCTCTTCCCTGATTTGCCAATTTTCATTTTTGCTTAACATTTTAGTTTTAGAAATATGATCTATCTAATAAAAATACCAGGTAACTTTCCACCACTTTCATTAAAGCCCTATTTCCGTAGCAAGCTTGTCCTGTAGCAGAAGTTTTTATCTTATGGTCATTTAGCTTATCAGCCTGACACAGCACATAATTTGTCAATCTTAAGCCAGACTTATATTTAATTACACTGTGCTTTTCTACTCTGTAAGATTCTTTTTTGATCACTTTGAAAATCTAAGGTTTGAATTTCTCCCCATGATCTGGCTATTGCTAATATGTTATACTGTACTTGGTACTGATAGATGCCAACATTCTGAACTTCATACATGTCCTATGGAGGGTCAGTATTGCAAGGGAACAACCACACGCAGATTTCTTTGCTTGTTCTGTCATATTTCCTTTGTATCAAATTAAACTTCTGAACAATTTAGATATCTTTTTATCTCTTCGTGTATTTTTGCTGCTCCAGAGGCTTAAGAAATAAGTCGCATGTGAAGAAATTCCAGATCACTGAAATACATGTGAGTGACCAAAATAACAATAACTATCATATCTCTAAAATTTAGACCTAAAGGAAATTTTGAAGAGCATGCTGCTCTTCTGCTATATTTCTTAGGTTTTAGGTCTGGGGGTTTGGAGAAAGGGAAGAATTGTGCATAATTTGATCTGATTGTGAAAACAAATGGCTCCTATATAAAATTTAGAAATTTAGGTATTTTTAGAAGCTGAGAACCTTGTGAAACTTTCAAGTTGGTAAAATAAAGCTTAGCATCAGTACCCTAAAGTTCTGTCTTCCTTCACTTCCATTACATTGCAAACCAACTTTATCTTTTTGACCATATATTTTCATCACCATACAACCTCCAGAAAATTAATATTCCACTGATTTGCAATGTAAAGTCTGCAATCTTTCTGCTTATCTCCAGGGCTTTCACAATTTTTTTGTGTCCCAGAAACCTGACTGTCTAGGCCATTTTGCCCTGTTCTGTAGGTAAATAAAATTTTTATTTCTCTTCTTGGATGTAGGATTCCTTGCCCCAGAGATTTTTTCATTCCCATCTTTAGTCATTTTTGGAAAGGTTTTTTTTTTTCAGTTTCTCTCAGTGTGGTTTCGCATATCTTCCCTACTTTGCTTTTCACTCTCCCTTCACTATACACTGAAAAGCCTGCAGAAGGGTAACACTTCATTCTTGGATTTTACACTCTTACTTGGGAACCAATCTGTCTGAATATGAGAATTTTGTTTAGATGATGATTCACCAACTGAGACTTCCTTATTCCAGAAATCTCATGTATACACACAGGAAGTCAGGAATTTCAGGTACATGCAGAGTGGGAACAGACCATTAATAAAAGATGTCATTTTATTTTATGAAGCTACATCAGTGATCACAATTCTAATATTTGTAAACTCAATTATTAAATGAAATTTGCTTTTTAATGAATGAGAAAAATTTGCTAAAATCTTATGCATGTACATCACTTCTCACCACATACACGGTTCTAGTGTAAAATCATACAAGGAAGCTTTAAGAATGCCCGTTTTGGGGGGAGGAAGGTGTCTGTCACCATCAAGAATACAATTTTTAAATTCTAAATAAGTGTAAAATTCAGGAAAGGCGACTTTGAATAGCCTTATAGCTTCGCCATTAATAATTAGCTTTCGCAAAGCCACCAGGCCATTGCCCTGAAATATAGATGCCTGCAGATCACTCCAACAGGGTGCCTTCTTATTTCTCTTTTGGAGAGTCAAGGGCTTTCTGCATTCAAGAGAGGGTTCCAGTGAAATGCCAGTCTAAAAAGGAAACTTATAAAAACGCATTTGGTTAGATTTAGAAAATGTCCCTCTGTTTAGGGCCCACTGCCACTTCTCCTCCACCACCTGGCCTCCTTCCTTGGCCTCCTGGTGGAGTTTGGGGAGGTGTGGGTCTCAGGGGGCACCTTGTTCCCCCAGCCTGCATTCTGACTCCCCTCTGGTACCAGATATTTCGAAGTCACCTCTTAGCCTTGTTTGAGGGAGTTCACTCCCTCTTCTGTTGCTAAGAACACAGGGAAACAGAGCACTTGAGAGGCTGACAGATTCCTCTACTTACCGGCAAGTGGCCCAGATCTGTGACTTCCTTATCTCTCCAGCCCCCAGGTCCCGCCATGACTTCAAGAAAGGGAGCTGAGCGCAGCAACTGAGTCCGGTGCGCGCTCCCGGAGTCTGAGGTGGAATCAAACAAGGAGTTGAAGTCTGGAGAGGGAAAGTAGGAGAGCGGGAGAAAGTAGTGGGGATCGGTTTGTGGCTTGGAAGATAGAGGGGAGGAAAGTGGAGGGAAAAGAGCTAGGAGTGGAGGGAAGCGGGAGTTTGAGGGGCGGGAAAGCGGAAAGCGAGTTTGCTTAAGGCGAGAGAAGAGTTTGAATGTCAGTCCCGGAGGCGCAGAAGCGAAAAGGGTGCTCCAAGGCGAGAGCGCAGTGTCTGTCCCGGCTGGATGCACCTCTTTCAGGGTGAGGAGTGGGGCGGTGCAAGAAGCGGCCCAGGAGCAACTGGAACGGGATTGGTGCAGCGTCACTTGGCCAGGTGGGAAACTGCGAAGCAGGGAGGCAGTCTAGGAGTCCACTGGCAAGGAAGGTGCTGAAGGACTATAACGGTATGCGAGTTGGCACTGGCTTTTCCAAGCCTTCACCCCGCCCCCGCCCACTAGCCCCCTTCATCCC